>JAPDSC010054882.1:215198-234149 GCA_026290005.1 Latrodectus geometricus
TATATATATATATATATATATATATATATATATATATTTAATATAACGCAAATTAGTTTTGGTGACATTAATTTCGAATTTTACTCATAGAAATCTCAAAAAAAAAGGTTTTCTATGCATCACAGTTTATTAATTACTTAAAAAAAATTTTATAACGTTTTACGAAATAATGTGACTAAAAATATCTATAAAACAGAATCCAACATGGTAATTATATTACCTCTTTTGTATATTGAGCATATATAATTACTAAAATTATTTAACATTTATATTCATTTCGTGAAAAACTAAGATTATAATATTATTTATATGCAATAAATCTTATATGCACTGTGTATTCATAATACATATTCCTTATAAATTAAGACTACAGTTAGTTTGATTTGTATATATTAGCGTATTTCGTTAAAGTTCATTTGTCTTAACAGTTAGCATTTTAAAACATTCTTACGAATAAATTTAGGGAAATATAAAGGTGAGTATGAAAATAAATTGATTGCATTGTCAATATAGCCATAATGTAAAAAAAATCAAATAAATAATGAATCATATTAATTATTATTCATTTTTAAATACTTAGCGTAAAATATTGCTATACTTCTGTTCATATATAAATAATTAAAAGTGTAAATAAATATAGGACAAGTTTTGCTTATAGCATTCATTTCAATTTAATTATCAGTTGTTAGGAGGAAAAATGATGGGTACCATTTTAATAATTTATAAGATTTAATTTACAGCAAAATTTGGAAAATTCATTTAAACAATATATATATTAGTTTCTCTGCTAATTTTATTTTCCCCTTAAATTGAAATTTACAAGCTTCATTCCCCTTGATGCAAATGATTCATCGTAATTATAAAGTCCAGAAGCAATTATTTATTTTAAAAGTTTCATCATCGAATGCCATTCAGAATGAGATTACAGTAATTACATCTTTTAATTTACTGGGGGATTCCAAAGAAAAAAAAATCTATGTTCTAGTTATTTGTTCTTAAGGACAAAGCGAAAACTACACAAAACTATGCAACGTCCATAAAGGCGCGTTTTTAAAATAAAAGCTAAAAATAATTAGAAATGAAAGGACCCTAATGATAACCGTCACTAAACATTGGAATTAATCGAGTATCCCAGAGGCAGCGGCGCCCTCTATCGAGAAAACCGCTCACGTCTGTAATTATTAATCTCAAAGAAACACGAAGCTATTTTCTTTAAACCTGCTTCCGGCAGAACGAACGGCTTCAGCAAATGCCCTCGCTCGCTTCCTCCTCCTTCAGAAAATAACTCCTTTCTCCCAAATAATGGTTGGCGGTTTTGGCAACGGAAGTTTCTAATTTATTTCTTTTGAAACGCGTTTTGTACATTAATTCTTTTCCACTTTCGGATTGGCTCTCTCTCTCTCTTCTACAAAGATGATAAATGACGCGGATGGTGGATAAAATTAAACTTAATGGATAAGGATGGGTCGAATAGGGAAAAATAAAAAATAATAATAAATTAAAATAAAAAAAACACAAACGGGCATATATCCATATAGCCTCATTCATGCGGAGATGAATTTTTCGCCCTTGTTTATAAAACCCAGATGACATAAATCTTGCTAATTGCGTCCATAAACTTTACTTGCGTAATAAAGTAAACAACGATGGAATGCGGCATTATTTTGTGATTATTAAATTGCCTGATAAGACGGATCGGTCTTCTTTCTATTTTTCTTCATCCCCTCCATCCACTCATAGTTCCTTTTTCCAAGGAATTTTTTTCCTCCTCATGCTGCATAACTCTCCTGCATGCCACCCTACTTGACAAGAAACAGAGTAACACTCCAAACATTTAGGAACGCAAACTTAATCTAATAAAGGTACAATGGAATTTGCAGATGAGAATTTTTGAAGATTAATACTTCTCATATAATGATTTCCATCTTTTCTTTTTACTTTTTTTTTACCCTAAGTTTTTCTCTTTCTGTATTCCTATCCTCTTTAGAATTTTATCATGATTGAAATTGTTGGAAAGTTAGCGCGATTAAATGATACACCACAGTGGAGGAAAAGTGTAATTTGTTATGTAATGGATTCAGATGCTCTGACAAAGCAAATTAATTTGGGAAGAAATAGTGTCGCGTTTTATAAATGTAATTTTAGAAAATTTCTTCTTTTATTTTCCTTACTGTTCATTATTAATTTTTAGGAACATTTTAAATTGTTGTAATATAATATGAAAACATATTTCTTTTTGAGATTATACAGTGTTAAAATATCTAATGAAATAAAGAGTACAAGAAATATTATTTGCTGTACACATGTCAATATTTTAAAATAAATATATAAAGCAAGGAATATTAAGACAAACATGCGAAATTAACACTCTAATAAACACAATGGTATACCATAAGGAACTCAATAAATAATTTACGAACATTAAAAATATAAATTGCAAATATAATATATTCATTTAAGGTTGGTATAACGAATGAAATTTTAATCAATCCGAGAGATATTTTTAATATATCTTTCAGCATAGTAGTTAAAATCCTACTTTATTTTTTAAAACAAGTAACGATATATACTAGAGTAAAAGTTAGATTAAAATTATTCTCCACCCCATACTGATAATAAAAAATTCACTGTTATGATTTTTTGATTGGGATGTCATCCTCGTTACAAAAAGGTAACGAGCTCTACACCCGACTAAACCAAAGCTCCATTGTGTTGGCGGCACGTGAAATAAGTCGTGTTTGTACGTTTTTCAAGTGAAACCATATTTCTGGGGGAAGTAAGTATTGACAGTAGGTCTTCGGCTTGGTTTCTGTTTCTAAAGCTCGTAAAACCTACTACGGATTGTTTTTACATTTGGACTGCGAGGACAGTCTTATTATTGTATGCTGCAATACTATTGCATTACTGTATGAAACGTCTTCTTGTACAGAGGGAAATATTCCTTTGTACAAGACTGGGAATAGAAAAAAAAACTGAAAAGTTCAGAGAAGACACAATTTAAAATGTAGACTAACACAGTTAAAAATTCATTTTTTTCAACGCCACATTTACTTGTAGAATAATTTAAAAATTATATATATTTACAAAAACTAATTTGAAAATTACCTTAACATTTTAATTCTTTTAAATAAGTAGTACTGTGGAAATTTCATTATAATATTTGACTCAAACTTTATAAAAGAAGCAATGCCCTTTTTGTCACGCTCTTCTTGCCTTCTATATTCTATGGAATGCTCTAATGAAATGCACGTAACAAAGTTATTATTAGGTGCATTTTAAACATAATAAAAGGAAACTTACATTAAAAGCCCATCTTGTAATGTAATATTTCTTTTCTACTAAACAACCGTAAAATGAATTATCATCATTAATTATTTTTATTAAAATTGTGATATATTTTTCATATTATCTTACCTTATTCACCATTTCTAACCTTAAATACAGAAAATTTTTTATTAATTGCATTTAATGTCATATTTCAATATCTACTTTTTAACTAGATTAATTTCATTTTTAAATTTAGTCTACCAGTCAGGATTCCTCTATTTCAATTCTAAAAATATATTCGAAAACATATTTTCTATAATCTTTAGAATAATGAGTCTTATTTTGTGCTTTTAATTTTTAAAATAATAAAAAAGGAAATAAATATAGATGGTATTTTTATTAAGCACTAGCTTACTCTAATAGAAAGTTATTTTTTATTAAAATCAATAAAGTAGAAAATTTTATTATCTAATAAAATATAATTTTATGCAAGATAATGGCTATCTACAAAGAAGCTTAAAATCTGGAAAGAAGACAATCTATACAAAGATCTATCTGTCTACAAAAAAAGCTTAAAAATATATGTATTAAAATATATTATAAAGAAGTAAGCAATACAAAAAAATATAGAGACCATCAAAGAAATGTTTCTTTGAGATTCATGTCAAAAAGACTTTATTTGTGTTTACGTAAATTCTACAAAGCAAGTAAGATTTTTTAATGATAAACTTTTTAGAAGATATATATTCGTAGACACAATGAATTTCAAAGATAGACCTTCATTTTAAAATTTTATAAAAATATTTTATAATACGCATCAAAAATTTCAACAAAGTATGATAATGGAAATACTTTTCATTGTTCCTAAACACCAATTGGATTGATTTTTAACCAATTGAATCAATGGGCAAAATTAGATTATTATTAAGTATGAATATAATATAATATTGAACAGCAACTACAGTTCATAAAAAATATATACAATTACCTATACAAGGACTTACACATTAATACTGAGAAACAAGATTACAAAGTTTAGAATTAGCATGCTCTAAGCCCAATTCCTTAAATAAAAGACTATTGATTAATATTAAACATTTTATGTAATCAACAAGTAAATCAACATTATATAAAATACAGATTTGTGCTCAATCAAAATTCTTATTTATTTACTTAAATATTTTTTATTTAAATATTGTAATATAATTTAAATATTTTTATACTTTTCTATTTTAATATGTAGTAAGAGAGAAATCACGCAATAAACATTTATTTTAAGAAACTCACTTAAATGTTACAAAGAGAAAAAGCAGCATTACAATAAATTTTTTTTATTTTTAATGTTTTATACATTACAGTAATTAAGACAGTCATATTTGATTTTATACCTTCAAAAAAAGTATTAATAAATCCTGAATTTTTTTATTGGATGATAAATCTACAATATGTAATTATTAACTCCAATATTTGCTGCATCTCACTATTGTACTACATACATACACAGAGGACCCACATTTTTGATACTATTAATCATTCAGTTTTTAAAATAAATTTAATTATATTTTGAAATATAATGACTTAATTTATATAAATAATTATTATCAATATTCAAAAATCCGTTTTGAAATATTTTGATGAATTACAAATTTGCCTTAAGAATATGTATACGAATTTATATATTGAGAGCTAAGGATTTCTATAAACTTCAGTTTTTAAAAAAATCCTGATACCTTTCAAATATCTTTTAGTATGCTGGTATATGTTTAAACTCCACATAATTCCTTTTCAAACAAAAATACCCAAAAATATCTAGCATTCTTTCCCTAGGCATTAGTTTCCTTTAATTTTTACAGGCAAAACTATTTACGTATGTTCTTTCAATTAACTCTTACTCTGTGATCACCATGTACCAATATGAATTGCAACCAAAATGTACCTACAAAGTTACAGCAGAAAATATTATTAAAATTTCCTGCTCTCTGTAGTTTATAAAATAACAAATTAAAAGAAAATTATTATTATTTTTTTATTTTTTTTGCTTCTACGTTAAAAATTTGTGTTTTCGATGATATGACTGCTTGCTGGTGATTATTAACTTCTAGTGTATAATATGTTCAATATGATATCACATATAGTCCTACACATGCAGTTATATATTTTGATGATTTTATTAAAATGACATTCTTTTAGGATATGTTTATTATACAACAATTATTGACGAGATTAGTTTTAAATATATTGTGTTCTGTTTGACTTTGTATTTATTATCTTTCTTGATTTAAGAAAGTACTAGCAGTAAAAGTAAGATGCTGTGATTTTTTAAAGGGTGGTTCTGTTGCTACGAAGGAAGGTCAGACTATTTGCTAAGAATGATCGTCTCTTAAGGAACGTTGTCCATACACCCCTTTCTTTAGTAATCAATTAATATTTCTGTTATAATGTTACCCTGAGTGTTTTACTATAGGATTATCACATTATAGGATTATTAAAATTGTGATAATCCTTTAATGGAAAATACTTATAGAGGCTATAGAAACAAAGGAAAATAATTAAGGTTGTTTCAATTTCTTTGTAGGCATATTATCACACTTTGGAAGAATATGCATAAATCAAAAATTAGTTTTTAACTATCACGAATATTTTTACACCATTACTTTGCAACTATTCATCCTAAGAAATACTGTTAAAACGGATTTGAACATGTATCCCTGAAGATATTTTGTGATGCAGAAAGAATTATTTATTTTGTTTCAAATCTGGTGATAAAATTTTATATACAAGATGTTTAAAATTTATAAAAAATAAATAAGGGAAAGATTTTAAAAAATGATCTCCCATTGGAAAATAAAAATAACCCTAAGCAAAAAAAAAAAATAAATAAATAACTGCTTAATCCTATGGTTAGAAAAAATGAGGAGAAGCTAGTATAAATTTTTCATTTGAAATTTTTGTTTTATACTTTACCACAACATTTTCCGTTTTCTTTGTTTTGAATTATTCATCTCCTGCATATGTATTTTTGTAATGAAATGAATACATTTCCATCATAAAGTATATTTTTTGTGAATATTGTTATAAAAGAATTGCCTTTTTTTGAACTTTGTCTAGTTTACTTTGTCTGGTCTGGTTGCAGCTTTATATATCATTTTCCTCTTAAGATGGATGAACATACCTAATATATACATAGATATATAGGCAAAATTAATGTTATATTTAATATAAGCAAAATTTCAAAATGTTTCATCAAACATTCTGTGAAATTTTTATTTATGTCTTTCAGTGAAATTTTTATTGATTCATTATTAATGAAATTAAAAAGATTTTCTACCTGGCAATAAATGCCAACCATATGTAATCGTTTCATATTAAAATATTTAATAGCGTTGCGTTTTTATTCCAAAATTTTATAATAATAGGTTTATGTAGTTTAATATATATATATATATATATATATATATACACGCTACAGATTTAATCTCGTTTAAAAATATGAATGATGAGGATTACAAGAGGATAGACCTTGTGTAATACTGCACAATAAAAAGGAAATATAAGCAGTTTATCAAACTGAAAAAAATTTAAACTGATGAAAATTTATATTTCATTTGAGTTTATTATTCAAAATGCAGTATTTTTCATATTTAATTTAATAATAAATAATACCTATTTATATTTTGACAAAGTAGTCAAATCACGTCAGTCAATGCAAATAAAATTTTTTTTTGCATTTCTTGTTGTTATACTTAATAATTCACATTATCATATAGAATAATATTTATGTTTTTCAATAAACTGTTACCGACATTTAGAGAGTTTTATTTCAAAAGTTTCTTGCAAAGTTCAGTTGTTCTCGAAACTCTCTAAATAAAGTTTTTTTCTGCTTCCATATCAATTACTTTTATAAAATTTTTTTCCATAAATATTTTCTTTCAAATTGCAACTGCCAAAGAATCATTGAATAAATTAGTAAACTTTAAGGGAATTCTAGTTTTTAATTAAAATTAAATTAAGATGTTATGGATTCTAAAAAAATCCAAAAATTTATAATTCAGAATTTCCCACATGTTTCTTATAAAAGTATTCAGATTGCTGTTATCCTTCAATTATATGCACGCCCTAATTCGAAATAACATAAGATGCAACCCAGAACATAACTCTTTCTATAGCAGTCTTTAGAGAATAACATAGTTTCGGGCAGCCTAATAAACAATTAGGCCTAGCAACTTAGAGTTCCTTACTCGATCAAGACGTTCGATGATCAAGTTATGGAAGGAATCACACCCTTCAGTCACTCCTCGACTTCAGATAATTCCAGAACACCAGCAGTTAAACATGATTTTCCAACATCATTACCGAATCCTGCTTTCCTCTCGGATTCAAACTCGGCATAATTCAACCCCCCGTGAATGTTCGCGTGCGTGCCAGCGTCAGTTGAGCGTGCGTGAGGGAGAGTGGGTGGCGTGGGAGGGTAGTTAGAGGCTGGCGGTCATTAGTTAACGCTTAACTATTGTGAGAGCAGAGGCACCTCTAAACATTATCGGTATTCTATGCAATGGCTTTTCGGAATTTTTACCGATAAAAAAAATGTGGAACCCGCATCGGAAGACAGAAAAGGAAATTAATGACTGCAAACCATTGAATCGTCATAACATTTACTTTTATTTTTGTTCGCGAACCGAGCTCTGTATGCACGACAGCATGCTGGAAAATGTTCCCTTACATGAAGTAAAATGGCGTTTTGATGATTTTACTTGATTTAGAAGGAAAAGTGACATTTATTCGTTGGGGTGGTGAGGGAGTGTTCAAGTTCGATATTGGTTAATTACGGAATCAATTATATTTTAATGGTTACATTATTAGTGATAGCATGTATTACAAAATTTATTGCTCCCTTTCACAGGAATCTACCCGAGTATTTTTAGAATAATTGATTCAACATTTAAACATTCTGGGATGTGGCAAAATTGAAAATATTTCTCATTTTTAAATTAAGATGTAGAATTTATATAATTCGTAGACCTCAAACAGGAATATTAAAGTTTAATATTCGCACACTCCTTTACAAGCATACTGTTAATTGAAAAGCGAAATAGGTACATAATTATTCAATAAAATGAAACATAATTGCAAGATAAATGAGAGTGTAACTAAATTACATATTCATTTAGATCCTTATTTTTTACATTTTAAAAAAATTCCTACATTTTAAATTAATATATTGTGTTTTAAGAACAAGAAACGTTTTATCGTATTAAAGAAAATGTTAGAATTATTATCGGTCTTTATTGGTTTCTTTATTGATTAAGAACTTTTTTTACAGTGCATATGACAGTTTTTAGTGTAATTATTTATTTTTGAACATAATAATCGAATGCATTCCTAATATGGACATCAAAAAAAGCCGCTGAAACAGCGAAATAAGTGACAAATGACTCATCGTGGTCACGTGGTAGCCCATGCTTTCCGTAATACAATGTTCTAGTAACAGCTGTTGAATTGTGGAAGATAACTTCTGCATTTCTTATTTATTCCTGCTCGTCACTTAAGGAAAGTGGATGCTTCAGAGTTCTTCAAGTTCCTTTTCTCTGACCTGTGAATTTGTAAAGACAGAGAAACATAACACAAATCTATCACAGAAGCCATAAATAATGCATATAATTGTAACGCATATAACTGCAGAAACTCTTATATTTCTATTTATGGAATGATCTAATACAACTAAATAATTTATTTTTAATGGTATCTATATTATTAATCAATCTGCATAATCATATATATAAAGTAAAACTCTATTTGCATAGAAGTTTTACTTTATATATAGATGTTAGAAGCCTATATTTACAAATTAAATATCATTTGGGGTTGACATATATATGTTTCTTATAAAACTGAGGGTGCATGTTCATGTGTTTGGGCACCGGCATACATTCCTGTATTAAGGTGAGTTGGTTTCTACTTGTTTGGTGGAAGCTGATAAATGGGAGTCTTCGTAATTTAAATTGTGAACTAAACAGAAAACCCCTAAAATCCTTGACTTACCATATCCAAAGGTTTCATTTAACTTGGAGGTCATTGTAACCACAACCCATTTTAGATATCCCAGGCGCTTTTAATAAAAACGACATATCTTTGGTTAAGTGGGAATTTGAAGTCAATACATTGCGATAACGAAAAAAAATGTCTTAATGGAAACATTGAGTATTTTAGTTGAATTACAGATACACTACTGGCCATTAAAGTTGCTACACCAAGAAGGCGACATGCTGCAGACGTGAAATTTATACGAAAGGAAGAAGGTGATGTGATATGCAAATGATTAGCTTTTCAGCGCATTCAGACAAAGCAGGCGCCAGTAGCGACACCTACATTGTGTTTAAATGAGGAAATTGTTCATCCGGTTCCTCATACACAAATTGCATTTGAACGTTGTTGCCTGGTGAAAAGTTGTTGCGATGCCCCGTGTAAGAAGGAGAAATGCGTACCAGCACGTTTCTGACTTTGATAAAGGTCGAACTGTAGCGTACCGGGATTGCGGTTTATCTTATCGCAGTATTGTTGCTCGCGTCGGTCGAGATCCAATGACTGTTAGCAGAATATGGAATCGATGGGTTCAGGACGGTAATACCGAACGCCATGCGGGATCTCAACGGCCACCTATTACTAGCAGCCCAGAAGACAGGCATATTATCTGCATGGCCGTAATGGATCGTGCAACCACGTCACGAGCCGTGAGTCAAGAAACGGGGTCGTTTGAAGACAATAAGTGTCTGCATGAACAGTTCGACGACGTTTGCAGCAGCATGGACTCTCAGCTAGGAGACCATGGATGCGGCTTCCCTTGACGCTGCGTCATAGAAAAGAGCGCCTTCAATGGTGTGATCAATGACGAACCTGGGAGCACGAATGGCGAGACGTCATCTTTTCAGATGAATCCAGGTTCTGTGTACAGCATCATGATGGTCGCATCCGTGATTGGCGGCATCGTGGTGAATGCACACTGGTAGCTTGCATTCGTCATCATCATACTGGCCCATCACCTGGCGTGATGGTATGGGGTGCCATTGGATACACGTCTCGGTCATCTCTTGTTCGCATTGACGGTGGTTTGAACAGTGCACGTTACATTTGTGGTGTGTTACGACCCGTGGCCCTACCCTTTATTCGAGCCCTGCGAAACCCTACGTTTCAGCAGGATAATGCACGACCACATGTTGCCGGTATTGTACGGACTTTCCTTGATATGGAACATGTTCGGCTGTTACCCTGGCCAGCACGTTCTCCAGATCTTTCACCAATAGAAAACGTCTGGTCAATGATTGCCGAGCGACTGTCTCGTCACCAAACGCCAGTCACTACGGTTGATGAACTGTGGCATCGTGTTGAAGCTGCATGGGCATTTGTACCTGTACATGCACTCCAATCTCTGTTTGACTCAATGCCCAGGCGTATAACTGCTGTTATTACTGCCAGAGGTGGTTGTTCTGGGTACTGATTTCTCAGGATCTATCCAGCCAAATTTTTTGAACATTTAATCACTTATTATTTCTAGTATAATATATTTGTCCAATAAATATCATTTTGTTATCTGCATTTCTTGCTGGTGTAGCAATTTTAATGGCCAGTAGTGTATTAAATTTCAATAGTAGTAATGATTATGTTAAAGTAAAAAACTTGTATTGAGCCATTACAAATGAATGATTCATATTTATTACTGAATGAATTCTAGAGTGTAATTTAGTGAAAATTTATACAAGGTTAATTTTCTTTGAAAAAAGTTAATACCCTTCTAAAAAAATTAAACAAGATAAATGCTATGAGAAAATTCTAGTCAACAAACATCAGAAAGTAATTCTGAAGAAAATATTTTTTAATCAAATCGCTGAAAAATTGTTAGTTGTATAAGAAGTTACTAAATTTGTATTTATTCTGTGAAATTATTTTCTTTATTTATAGAATACAAAATCTGACAAAATAATGGTCATTTAATACGCGAAAATAGAAATAATATTTAAATAATAAAGCATTTTTTTGAAGAAAATTTTTAATTTTGAAATTTGTAATAATTACCTTTCTATATCATTAAAAATTTGAACAAGTTTTTTCTCTCATTAATATTATTTTACTAAATACTCTAATTTGTATTTAAAAATGTTGATGAAGAATTTACTCAAATTTTGTTATAATTTAGAAGAATCTAGAAATTTTTTTTAATCCGAATATTTTAAAGCTGCTTATAAAGCTTACAGTAAAAAATTTGTTTTTAAATTTCTTTGAAACATAGTTGTCAATGTCATAAAAACTTTAATAAATTAATACATAAGTTACATTATATTATATTGGAAATATTTTAGAGCATAGTTTTCATAATTGTTCTCTTTTAGATTGATATGGTAGACCTAAATAATTTTGATGATATCTGTGTGTCCAATCCCATTAAGAAAATCATAAAAGTTATACATATTTATTTTTAATTTGTCCTTCTTTTTTAACCGATAACTAATTTTTACCTATGTTATAGTAAATTTGGCAATAACTAAATTGCACAATTTGTACCATGAAATACATTATGTGTTCCTACGCTAAATTGCTGGCATTTTTTCAGTATGAAATGCACCAGAAATATACCGAGGTTATTACAGATCATTCTGTTAAGTGAAAACATCAGTTGCGGGATTTTTTTTCGCGCCATCTTTGCGGGAATGAGGCGGGTAGAGAAACTTTGTTCTCGATATTACCCGATGTGTCAATAAAGAACAAGGATGGGTACAAAATATCCCGAGAAACACAATCATTGGAGTCGGCAAAGCTGTGTTACGTATCAGTCACAGCTAATTGAATGTCCGATCCGTTCCTCACGGCAGTAATTCTCCCCGGCATGTTGGTGACGTCATTGTTCGTGTCAGCTCTAACCCTTGGCCTCATTTAATCTGGATGGACCTAGAGAGGGACAGTAAATAAAAAAAAGAGAGAGCGAAAAAGAGAGTTGGAGGGAAGAATTAGATTTGGCAACGGCGGTGTCACCTGCTGTGTTATTAGAAATTGAAGCTTTACACATTATTCGTTTTCTGTTAGTTCTGATAGAACAATGACAGCAACAGGAATTGACAACGGCGTTAGAATGCCCAAATGAGATTTTCAATTTAAAGAGTGGGAAAAAAATATTTGACTATCTTTTTTTATTTCGAAAACCGTTACACTAATAAAGAATAATAAAACTATAATGGCTAACCAATGGATCAACGTAAAGTATTCATATAAAAAAAACATGCTGCTGAGTTTATCCTAAGTTAGTTGAAGTTTTACAAAAAAAAAAAAAAAAAAAAAAAAAAGGAAAATAATGAATGCTGAATTTTTATATTTTCTATAAAAAGAAAATATTTAAATTGAGATCATAAAAAGAATGGGAGATTTCCAAAATTATTTATAGAATCATTAATTACGTAAATATCATGTACACAATCGCATAATTGATATGTTTGATTCATAAAATTTTTAATTCATATATCGATAATTTTTACAGCAAGTTTAACGAAGTAAAATATTCATATATGGTTTACGAATTCACAGGACGAAGTTTCATTTAGAAATCAGGAAAGCATAGAGCCTCAAAAGCTGTTAGTATTGAAACTTCCAAATATCAGAGTGAAGATTCTAATTCAGTAATAGAGTGAAAAAATGTATATCTCTATTTCCTACCACTGTAGCTTTAAAAACTATGGGTACATTTTTAACAGGCCATAAAATGTATTTTATTAAGTGAGTTTTTTTTTATCTGAACAAATAATTTATAATATTTAATATTCAAATTTTTAAAATAGTTTTATTTCCTTTAAGAAATCATGTGAATTCATTCCATAAAGATGGATGAATTAATAATAATTAAAGGTGTATTTTTAATGAGTGTGTGAAAAGGATAAATTAACGTTGAAAAATCAAAGAATGTAAATTATGATACAAATTTTTATAATAATGATTTTGAGTTAACATTTCCCTATAAAAGAAGTCTGTTTATTAAAATTTCATTCGAAAAAGAGTCATGAGCATGAAGTTAAAGAAAGAGTCAAAATTTCTCAGCATTATGTTTACTTCTTTGCAAGCTCTTTCTGTAATCACGTTGTTATTGGTCATGTAAGTAATAGAGAAATCGTTAGGTAATGCGTATTTTTATAAGAATCCCTGTATATTTTATTTTTCTTCTTATACAGAATTCTATATCACACTGTCATTTTATTACTTTAGAAACTACTTTCAAAAGGAATACCATAAATCCAGCTTATGAATACAAGTTTAAAATTTTTACATTTAATATATCAGAAATATTTACAAATTTTTCTGACTTTGTCTTATTTTCAAGTAGAAAACTTTGGATATCCATAATTGAAAATTACCAGCATGTATATACAAATCATGTTTGAAATCTCTTGCCAAAATTATAAAAGATTAAGAATTAAAATGTACATTATTATTTATTAGCATAATTTATTTCATGACTTGTAGTCATGCAGAACGATTTATCAACGTTTAATTCAAACCGATTTGCTTAAAAAAATTAACTGGTTGACAGTAAAAAATTATACAAGTTATATAAAATACTAATGTAGCATAATTAATAGCATTTTATGCATAAACTAAAAGAATACGTAACTTATCAGTATGTAAATATGGATAAAACGCTTTATGCATTTAATTACAGATCAACTCTAAAAAATATGCATACATAAATATTCTATTTTTAATGGTTTTGAATTAATATAAAGTTTATCATTTTGTGCATGAAGAAACAGTTAATATTAAAAAAAAAGGAAATTGATAAAAGAATTAAAATCTTGATGAGAGAAGTCCATATGTTTTAATTGTATGATAACATTAAGCCATCAAATTTTAGAGATTTATCAACAACTTCAATAAATCCTAAAATATCAGAGACTCAGCTCTAAAAATATTTAATAATATAATTGTATTTAAAAGAAAATTTAGTTTTATAATAAATTATCAAGGGCTTACGACTGGAAAATATTTCGACTTTTATTTGCAGAGCACTACATAAAAATTAAACTTAACAGAAGTGCTTAAAATAGTTTTTAAGTACACCTGCACAGTAAAAAAAAATTTAACTTTTCCTGTTTATTATTCAATTTCAAGTATTTTTCCACTTCAAAAATTTTCAGAAATTATTAGAAAAACTCTTGAAATCTAAAGTACTAGCGTCATGAAAATTCAATTTTTACAAAATAACGAAAATAATTAGTAACTTTTGCTATATCAGCTATTCGACTGAAACTCATTCCATGACATGCATGAAATAAAAATAATAGATGTTGGGAATAGCATACCACTAGCGATGAAATCAAAATCATAGATTGAGCTTTTAGATGAAGAAAGCGACACTTGAATGTATACAATCAATATTTTCATTTAAACCGGCAACCAATTAATAAAAGTGCCCGCTAATTCCACGCGTACCGTAATTGAATTCCTCCCAACTCTTTTGACTGACATTTTCATTATTCCAAAACGCGTCTGAGATGGCATGTGCCTCAAAGAATGATTTCGCCCCCACCCTTCCATTTCCGCCCACCACAAAACCAACTTCAAAGTTTTCTCGAGAGGGCGCGAAAACTTTCGGAATGCCACAGTTGGAAAATTGTTGCGAAGAATTATTATTTAAGTTATTTGAAACATTCGCATGTCCACCACTCCCACCTTCTGTGTGAGCGAAGTCTGACGGTAATTCTCCGAAACTTGAAGTGCAGACGACAGAGAGTGCTTTGATCATTTTGAGTGTCATTTTCCTGTTTCTGCTTCTGGCAACGATTTCATTTCATTTAGAAAGCAGACGATTCTTTGCGCTCGTATTTGTTTTTATTCTACCAAAGCATTTTCTCAATCAGGCAAATTTGATTAAAATAAAACTCAAATTCTAATTGAACTCGCTTAGAATTTTTCAGCGCAGTTTTGAACTCAAGTATCTTTATTGAGCCACTGTAAGAGACATTTTTATTTGAAATTTGCAAATTAGTTTCTTTTTTTTCTGATCGAATACAAATTAATATTTTTTTTATGAATTTGGAACTGTGTTTATTCCCTTGATTTCTAATCAAAATTTAAAACACAAATATGGTGTAAAAAAAAAGCAATATAATTTTTAAGAATTTCAATTCCAGCTATGTATATCCTTATGCTTTTATAAATTATTAAAATACCATTTTTGAAAAGTACTCTTGTTTATTTAGTTTCGAAATGCTCTTATTAGTTCTTTTTTACAATAGAACTTCCCTTACGAATGGGTATTTTTAAATCACTGCAACATTTTCGCAAATGAATGCTGGAACGATGTCTCAAAGGTATTTCGTTTCGCATAGATATTCAAATATTCTAACGCAAATATTGGTCGAGGATGAAAATCTCATTAATTTTGAATTAATTTTAATTAATTGCATACACCAGAGAGTACAGAGAGATCAAGAGCTCTATTTATTTTGATCGATTTAAAAAACAGTTCTCTGTACCTTAATTCTATTTTAATAATGAATTCTTAAAATTATTATTTTAAAATGCAAACAGTGGAGTTTCTCGTGAGTTATAATTTGAAGCTTCCAAATATCACTATGTAAACTAAATACTTCATTTTTAAAAAATGCCGATGCATTCATAGGGAAGATGCATTTATTAAAGCAAATTTAATAAAAGGAATTTATTTGTTTTTGATTGTATTCAGTTTTAATACGCTCGCAGGAAAATGTAGAGTCCTTCGTTGTTGAACAGCAAATAACTTATATCATTGCAAAGTTCACATTTTATTTATAAATGAAAGATAGTAATAGATATTATCCTTTGAAAAATATTAGTTAATTAATTCATTTATCGTGCGAATATTATGTAAGCAAAATTAATAATAAGAATTTACTTTGTTTTAAAATTCCTTTTTAATTAAAACTTTTTATTAAAAAATTAAAAAATAAGTGACAATAATTAATGCGAGCTTGCTTATGCGAATTAAAAATGATATAATATATATATATATATATATATATATATATATATATATATATATATACTTGTTACATTTATAAATATTTTAGTGCCTATTCAACCATTTGTTCCTATGTCGAAATTAATGAAACTATTATTGATAACATATATTAAGGATGCTAAAAGATATCATTATCACTATGATGTTTGCACTTTCAAGTGATGTTCGAAGTAGGGTTATAAATTGTTTTAACGTCAGTTTAACGCAATTATTTTTCCGAAATTAATAGAAATTGGGATACATAGTTAAAGTTATGTTTAAAATTTGGTCTTTTTAATTTCGAATTTAATAGTTACAATTGAATTGAAAATTAAATGCTTAACGTTCTTATTAAAAATTTCATAATCAAAAGGTTAATAAAGATAGTTAATTTTTTGTTTCAAAATTCTTATTTATAAATAACTTTCAGTCTATGTTTAACGTTCTTATTAAACATTTCATAATCAAAAGGATAATAAAGATAGTTAATTTTTTGTTTCAAAATTCTTAGTTATAAATAACTTTCGGTCTTAATCGAAACAAACAATTTTTAAGTATTTTTCGTTACAGCTCTTAATTTAGTTATTTGTATTCATAAATTTGAAAATTTATATTATTTTCTAATTTTTTTGAAATTTTCTGTATATAAGCGTTCCAAAATAATTTTTAAAAATGTCAAATATTTTATTTAGAGTACTTAAATACGCAAACCATCCCATTAAAAAACAATTAACAATATATTCAATACGCAAGCAATCCTTTCTTCTAATTAGCGAATGCAAACTGACATTGTTGCTGAATTTGGATGATAAATGCCCTTAACCTGTAAAACATGCCAGTATAGTCATTGTATGATGTAATAATTTCAATATCCGGCGGGCACTATATTAATGGATAGAAATCTGATTGTCGAGTATCAGAATATTAATATTCAAATATGTGCAGCATATGAATTAAATAATATACCAAACTCCATGGTTATTGTGATTCGTCGAATCAGCATTTAAAACATAATGAATTTCAACAAAGCGATCCACTGAAATTTGCTATTCATTTCCTTGCATTATATTACTGTTATTACTTATTGTTTTATACTTGATTATCTCTTCCGTATTTGCTTTATTTAAACTCACATTTAATGTTATTCATTCAAGATACATAGAACAAGGGTACAATAAATTATCTGCTGTATCATGTATAACATCAGAGTTATATATATAACCAATTCAACAGTTTGCAAGCATATTATTAAATAGTTGATTTTCGCATTCAAAGCCAAGGAGCTCCTGATTTGATTTCAGTGAAATTTATTCACTGCAGAGATTTTGAAAGCAAACAATAGTTATAGTTAACATTTTAGAGCAATCATTTACCATGAATTCAGTGGGTTCAGTTTTTAATAAATATTAACAGTCTCTCTTTCATGCATGTCTGTGTTGAACATCAATATGCCTATTTTCAATTCTTCTATCCTTTGTATTGAGAAATATGTGAAAATTTGTGTTTATTTATTTGAGTTACCATTCAGTATTTATTTATGAGATATTTACTATATACTCTTATATTATAAATTAAATGTCATGACTTCGGAAATGATTTTCTAGTTGTCTTCAGACAATCAGTTTTTTCGGAATATCTAAGCTCATATTTAAGCAAATGGAAATCTGTTTGGGTACACAGACTAAATATGTGTGTTATATGTACATTATTTTCCATAAAATTATTCAAATTAAGTAATATATTATTAAAGTAAGCATTTAATTCCATAACGGCTGATTTTTTTCCATCATTTATTCATGTGTATATGAAAACAACATGAAAATCACAAAAGAATTATAAGCTTCTTATTTGAATATGAAAAGGTGGAATAAAATGTCTGAGAAGATTCAAATTTTATTAAATTTAAAAATTAAATATTACCAAAATATAAATTAAATTTTTATCACACTTAAGTAAAATTATGCATTTTTCAATTATATTTTGATTATTAAACTTTGAAATTGCTTCCAACTATTCACATCAAACAGATAATTTTACGAATCAACAAAATTATTATATAAAAATAATTAATACTTTTAAAACGTACTGCCCACATATGAATTTTTATATTTTTAAATTATTGTTATGATGATTAATGTTAAATATGTATGGTGCAAGTGCTTTACAGAAAATACTGAATATTAAAGTTATAAATGAGGCTTGTATGGTATATTCCCATATTGCAACTTTGTGAGAGACAAATGAACTTATTTCTCTTGCTGTCTAATTTTTCAATATTGCCGTAATTGGTAGCTTATGTAATTTTTCAGTAATCTTCCTTTCAAGCAACTAGTGATACTTCAAAGTAAAAATCAGTAACGCTTTTCTTAAAAATACATAAAAATAAAATAAAATAATTTCAATTCATGAATTTCCATTACCAATTAATGATGGAATTCTATTTAATTAAAGATTCTTCTTAACCAAACAGTCTGTATGACAAGCCAATAATAAGTTCTTTATAAGGAATTTTACATCATACATTAATTCAAACATTTGTTACATTCATCGAATTTATAACCCACTTTTAAATGTATTTGATGAATTCAACTGTAGCATAATTTCTCCATAGAACACTATGCAGATTATCAAAACGAAATTACTGAATTTAGCAAATAATATCGTAACAAATA
>JAPDSC010054882.1:243196-285373 GCA_026290005.1 Latrodectus geometricus
TATATATATATATATATATATATATATATATATATTATAATTGAATTAAGAAAACAAAATCTAGTGACTGCAGAGTTATTAACAAAAATACATAATTTATTAGTGTAATTTATGTTTAAATATTGTAAAAAGCTCTTGATGTTTTTTCAATCTTTCTTTTCATAGTTATTTTTCACTATTTATAGCAATTTATTTGACGTTAAAATAACTTTTCTTATAGTTATAAATTGAATCTTTATAGTGAGCTTCAGCTGGCAGTGAGTGGCTACTTTAATAGAATTCTTTTTTCATGATTCTTTTATTTCGTAAGAATTAATGTGTATAAAGGGATTGCGCTATAGCTTTCTGCTGCAAAGTTCAAAGTTTACATAAGTAAATAGGTTTCGCAACTATAATCCTATTATGATGTGAAAAAAGTATTTAATTTTTGCGATAGCTACCCATTGGGTCTAACTAATGCTAACTACAGTTTTATATTTTTTTAAGATCCATGAAATGGTTCTAATGTAAGATGGTAATTTAAAATAAATCTAATGTTAAATAATATTTAAAAATAATCAAAAAATAAAATACGAAAATAATTAAATCTAATGTAAAATAAAAATGATAACTAAATAGTTGAGTGATGTTGATCGATAGTTTTAAAAATTCATTTAATACTTTTTGGAATTTTTAGATGTAACGGTCGTATTTTCTTGTTATAAAAAAGAAAGTCTTAAATCTTCTGAAGCAAAAATTTAATAATTATGAAAGCAGGAATGAAAAACACATTATCAATATTCTGCTGTTCAATGCTATAGTGCCAGACATTGAACATGGACACTCCGAAAAACAGCAACAAGACATAAAATCAGGTCCTTTTTGCGATAACTTTTTCTTTCAATATTATCTCTAAATAATTTGCTACATATCTGGATTCCCAAATACTAATCCGCATACCGAATTTTGAATGTCAGTATATTGAAGGACAATAAAATATTGATTGAATTAGTTAGACAATAGTTAATGTAATTAGTTTCAAAACTATAACGCAAACAATGCATCTTATTACATACTTAATACAAGCTTTCATTAAAATGTGAAACATATTTTTTAAAGCTATGAAAGATTTTAATACAAAAATTATTGGTGATCATATTTCAAGCATAACTTCATTATTCACAATTCTGCTTTTCTTTCCTTTTAATCTTCGTGAGAATACAGTAACCGTGTAGCAAGAATCAAAACAAGTTACTTTTATATAAGCTTGGATTAATAAAGTTCCATACAGAACTTTTCCTCCAGGAACATTAAAATTGCAGACTATGATTCATACACCCACGTGAGCAGAAGCTCAACGAAATTCGAACAGAGTGAAATGGAGAAAAAAGTAACAAGTACCTGAAAAAAAGAACTTTTCAGAGATTTTCTTAAAGGATGTAAAATGAAATGCTGAATGTATAATGCTGCAACTCTGTATCTTTTCAAACGACTTGCCGGAAGAAATCGATATGAGAGATTTTTATTTTATATTTCAATCGAATGTATTTGAAGTGAAGAGAGTGAAACCTTTTCTTTTTTTGCTTTTCAGTAGAGATGGTGTTTTCTTTCTTACTTTCTTTTTTTCTGTTTGATACTATACTTATTTTTCAATGAAACATTTCCCACGAAGATTCTGTTTTTTGTATGATGAAGAGCTACATGATAAAAATCTTATTAGAATAGGGAAACATTATTTCTAATTTGTTTCACAAACATAATTTATTCATTTATTTTCATTCAAAAAAGAGTAATGAATTGATTATTTTATAAATGAAATTTTCATTACATTTACCATGATATAAATTAAAACCTATTTTCTTGACAATTATAAACATCATATGTGCATTATGGTACAAAAATAAAATATTATACATATGTATAATATTTTATTTTTGTACCAGTTGTTTTTAGAGTAATAAATTAATGATTATTTATATTTTTTAAAATTATAAAATAGAAGAATAGATACAATATTTTATAACCATTTGTTTAAAAATTGGAGGAAATAGAATCTGTTCAAAAAGAAATTCGACTGAAATTCTAAGAAGAATGTTTAGTTATCTTTATCTGCTAATACTAGTGGTCTACTTATTTACCATTATTTTACCATTTGAATTTTGTAGACATATCTTATAAGGCTCTAATAACAACAGTCCCATAAACCTCATACTTCTAATTACATTATCATGATCATGTAAAGAGAAACAACACAAAATAATTCATTTCACTCTTAGATTAAAAAGCATCAGCGGAAATGTACAATTATTGAATAATTTTTTTGCACGTTCCACAGTGTGCAAAGATTTATTAGTAATTAAGAAACTGTCGTCGAAATGTGTAAAGACGCAATGAATAAAAAGGCATATCAAGGAAATATTCAACATGTTTTTGTTTATCAGAAATATGTCTACTAGAGGCGAAATCAATATTGAATGTGGGTACATGGATTGTTGTCTAAGCCAATCAAGAGTGTTTCCTTTGATATCTGTTATTCAGAAAATCGGTTTTTTTCTTTCCATGATGTGGCAAAATCAATTTGAAATCCTTGATCAAACATTTTCGTCAGCAAATTTGGTCCGAAAGTACAAGAATTTACTGTCTTCAATAGATAAAGCTTCGACTAACATTCTTTTCCAATATTTAAAAAGGATTTCAAACGAATTTATCTCGAAACTTATTAGATAATGAGGTGGAGTCTTACAGCGGTTTTTAACACAATTTCTTATAATATTTTTGTTTTTACCATTCGCTGTAGAAGTTTTGCAAATCGTACTTAGGGGAAAAAAAAAAGAATATATTTTAAAAACCCAGGAAAACAAATGTTTTTTTTACAAAAATATCTTTTCAATTTTATAGAAAATTAAAATTTTGTCTTTATTTACTCGAGACAATTTCAACCGTGAGATTTAGTATGGCACTTTGCAACATAAATTATTTCTCCTGTTTCCAAAAATGAAAGATGCCTAATATTATAATGAAACAATACTTTCTAGAATAATAAAACAATTTTCTTCGTTTTCGCTACTGATTTTTCTTACTTTCTAAATAATTGGACATCTAACTACCTATAATTTTAAATCGTCTCCTTAAATCCAAAAATTCTAAATCTTAACAGAACCATTCGATCTAAAATTTCAGTATGATATTGCTACCGGTCCCAACCAAAATAGTTATCTTCAGCAAGAGTTGAATCTCTCTAACTTGTTTTTACCAGTTACAAGAATATACTTTAGTCAACAAAACTGATATTACTGAACCATGTGGTAAGCCAAATAAAAACTGTTATTTATAAAAATTATTATGTATTGAAACTGAAAAAGAATCAATACCGTTTTCCTATTTTTTTTAAAAAAAATAGTCTTTACATTGAACATAAATTATTATGAAATGATTTTTGATTTTTAGAATTAAAATATATTTACGATCAAATAAAAAATAAATTTTTAAATGAATTTATAATTCTTTGCAACATTATTTACTGTAATATTTTTTACACTAGTAAAATTATGCTAAAATTCAATGGATTTATCTGCAAAACAAAGTATTTTTGAGAAGCCATTTTCTTTTGATAATTAAAGTTAAGAGAGAGAATATTAAATAAGTAGGTAGAAATTTCAAGCACCTTATGTTTGTTAATTTATACGTTAATCTTTTAAATGGAATAATATGTCGGATCTTTCCTTCTTTTATCCACAAGTCGTTAACTTAATCTGACTTTAATGGTATATCATGCGTATTAATAATTTTTCAAAAGTATTTTAGATTTCAAATTTAGTGATCAGTTATAAAATATCTTTGCTGAAAAAAAATTTGAAATATTCAAAATATATTCAACATGAAATGATTTACTTGTGTAAGTGTAGAATAAAATACGTATATATTCTGATGTGTTCTGCATGAGGTGTTAAATATAGAATTTTAAAAATTTTCGATATCTTACAATTTTATTTTGTAATATACAACTTTGTTAATGGTATTATTTAAGCTTTTGATTAGAGATTTAATTCTTTCGCTTAAAGATTTTACACCAACATTTCTAACAAATGTTTCTTAATAATGTAAGAAAACGGAATGTAATAATTATAATATAGTTTTCTGAATCAATTCATGTCATGCTCACTAGATTATAGCAAATTAAAATTTGCAAACATATTAAATAGTGCATCAGAAATTTAATGCAAAGTAGCATAAGATGGATATGACGTTTCAAAGTGGAGCACTTAGTTGGAATTTTTCCCTAAGATAAAAAAAGAGAGAGGCAAAGAAAAACAGCTTCCCAATTCGATCCACGTTCGTTTTCTCTACGAAAGCTTTTCCGCCTGCATTTAATTATCAGGCGGCACAAACAGCGAAGGTCACAGTTACAATCCGATAGCATTACCAGTACCGCATACCTTTTCCTTACACCCCACTAGAGGTACGTGCCTGCTTTATAAAAGCGGAATTAATACAGAGCGGTGTTTTAAATTATAATAAGAAAATGAGGCTCGCGCTCGCTTCCTGTACGCTGGGAACCAATATGCGCGCGCGTGTTCTGGCAAAATTCTGACGCAGGGAAATACATATGGAAGAGGGGGGTTTAAAAGCGCGAGCCACCACCACACACCGCGGTCTCCATGGAAACAGCAGTTGGAAATTTATTATTTACATTTTCATGACACGGTAGCTAGCTGGCGAGAAGCGTGCTCTTTACTAAACTGCCTTTCCTTCCACTCTGGTGATATGTTGGGGGGGGGGGAGGGGGCAACAGCGAATTTTGATTTGATAGTTTTTATGAGAATCTGAACAAAATGAACTTGTCGACACCTCCGCTCTTTTTTTCTCTTCCATCTTTCGTTTTTATCATTATTATATTTTTTCCCTTCACAAGGTTATTTTCTTCCCTTTCTTGCCTTTTTTTCCCTTCATGTTGTAGGGAAAAAAATAAAGATTGTATAGGTATCTGGGAATATTTTATTGCCGTCATGTTTTGGAGACCAGGAACTTAGATAAGGAGGGAAAAAAATCGGGAAGTGCTCCCTAAGTAGGAAAAACTGAGGATATACATTTCTGTCTCCACGGCCTGTTTCACTTTTGAGGAGTATTTTACTATAATCTGCAATAAGAAGAATGCATTTTTTTTAACTCCAGGAAATTTCTCCTCGTAGAGAGATAATCGTAATCAATGCACCCTAACTCAGTTAGGAATTCTAAGTCAAAAGAAAATATGTCTTGCAAGACATCGGAACGTAAATGATAAAATGTTGAAAAAAAATTAAGAAAGAGCAATATCTGGCAATTTTTAATTTAAGTTCCAATGAGAATTTTATATTTTAGGTTTTATAATTCAAATCCAGACTACATTTTGAAAAACAACTAGAATTTTGAATTTTTTCTAATGTTTCACATCAAAATTCATGCTATCTCTGAAACCAATTTTATCAATTTGAAACATAATTTAAAAAAGTTTTTAATATTTTTTCAAATTTATATTTAAATATGATATTAAAATATATTTCATATGCATATTTGATTATTTAATTTGGTTTAAAACGTAAGGATGTTTATTGTTTATGGAAAATCTTAATTATATATTGGTAATTTCGCATTGGCGTGTAATTAGTTTCTGTTATTTTTTTCATATTATTATTACAGTCATGTGTTATTGAGATTTTTTTCCTATTACAATCTACTGTTCAAGAAAGTAACTCCTGCTTAAGATAAAATCTTAACTTTATTGATATCATACTAGATGAATCTTAGATGGACAAAATGCTACTTTAAAATATCTCCAGTAAAATTAAAGAAAACAGAAATGAAAGTATAGAATTTTCGAGATTCTAATTATTATGTGAAATATGCTTCTACATCACAAAGAAATATATAAATTTAAATGAATGTTTATAATTTATATAAATATATATTTTCTCAGTAAATAACATATTTTTATATTTATAAGCAATCGGGTTTACGATGGTATAAACACTAGGGGGCTCCACTGTATAAGAAACCAACTATTTCACCTCTCATAGTGTCGAAAAGACATTAACTCCCAACTTTCGAGTATTAGAAAAAATATTTTTGAATTTTATTATGTGTTATTTTTAAAAATTAATCAAAAACTTAATATTTACAGAAATACCACATTTTTGTTTGATTAATAGATGGTTATATATTTGTTGTTTCATTGCATACTACTATTGTTTCACTGCAGATTTTCATCAAACTGGTTTCTCAAATATTTATAATAATTTCTTCCAATGTTTTGATTTCTGTTTTGGCAGTAATACCAGAAAGTATCAAACGTTGCCTAAAAATATGTACTGAGAAAAATATATCATATTTGAAATTTTTTAAGTGTATTAATGTATATATATAAAATCTCTCTCAACCAAACACCTCTATATACTTTTTGAAATTCTCATAATACCCATAGAATTATTTCAAATTATGTTTTCTATGTTATCTGTAAATCTCTGTAAAATGCATCTATAAATCTTATTTTATTTTATATAACCATACTGCAAAATCACAACTTTTATAATCCTTTGAAGTCTGAATGTGCTCATTAGATAAATTGATTATTCTTTGCATGTTCTTGTTTTTATAATAAAATTATAAATTTTGTCAGCTCATTTTTACGTTTGCATTAAAAACATCATCAAAGACACTTTAAGTAAGTATATATGATTAAACCTTCAAAATGATACGAAATATTTATTCTATAAAATTTGCCTTCACAAAATCAAACTGGCATTTTTAAAATGTGTGTGTGTGTAATTAAAACTTTTTACTTTCATTAAATTTTATATAATATCGTTACTATTTCATTTGGTTTCATGTAACAGATTAATTAACTGCAATAAATTAAGAGCTTCAAATTTATCACCAGATTATAGATTTTTTTAAGTAACGAGTAAATTATAAACAGTATGATAAGTGTAATTTAAATTTATTCGAGATAATTAAATTAATAATAAAATTAGCTTTTATAGAAATTATCAAAATTGTTGGTTTCATAGTTGCATTTTTTTCTCATATCTGAAGCATAAATTTTTTATGAAATATTAAAAAGACGACGTTTTTACAACGGCGCCACCTCCATTTCAAAAGCTCCACGTTCTATAAGAGAAATCGTCAAAATCTTATTTCTTTTTTTGTTCCCAGGTAAAGATAATAAAAACGAAGAATAAAGAGCCATTAACGGCTTATAGAAAATAGGAGCAATCATGTCGACAGGAAAAAGGCAGTCGCAATAGCGTCTGGCAGTTAGAAAAAAGACATTCTTCCGTGTTAATGGGCAATGCATTCGAATTGATTTTGCGTGTGAATAGCGATTCGGAATTATTCCAAAATCGATTCAGCTAATAAAAAATACCTTTCCCTCTCTTAAAAACATATTTTTTGGTTAAACTTTTATTAGGAATGTCTTGCACATGGCACTCAATTTCAGAGAATTACTTTTCTGAAAAACACTGATTCAGCATTTGGTTGGCTAAATTCCTTCGATTTTTTATTGCTAAAAGGATTATCAGGAACAAAGATTTCAGCGTCATTATCAAGTGATGCCTTAATTAGAATTGCATATGTCATGCAATATTGAGCAGGTGTCATAAAATGCCTTCGGTCAACATACAAGCTTACTGTTAATCATGATTAATGACAACGAAGCATCATACATTTAAACTAGGTTAGCTCTTAAGCCTACTTCAGACTTCCTGTCGTCTGGTCTTTGGTCGATGAACTACACGTAACATCTTAATGTCTATCTTTGCAAAAAAATAATTCATACCAGAAAAGTAAAAATGAAATTTTGGTTTCGGACTCCAAAGTTTCATATGTTAGGTACAAACTAACAAATTTTAAAATAAGACATGTTTGAGAGACATAAGCTCTAATGTTAATATTATATATTCAAGACAATTGTTATAATTCCTTTCAGCATATAAATATTTAAAAAACTTATAAAGTTTTTCTCTTTTTTTTCAACATATTTTTGAACAGATTTTAAAAGACTATGTAGAAAAGCAAGGATTTTTATATTAGATTAAATATAAAGAATTTCAAATCTAATTTACCAAGTTTGAATAACATAATATGTATTTTGAAAAAGAAACATATTTAAAAATTTATTTTAAATTTCAAATAAACATTGCCTTTTATATACGATGATTACTGAACAAATATAAAGAAAATATTCCGTTCAGTTTTTTAAAAAACTGCCTGCAAATTGAAAAAGTTATTCATTGAAAATGCAGTCAATATTTTTTTTAAACAAAATCTTGAAATAATTTGTTCAGGTGTAGATTACTAAGCATGAGAAATACTCCAAAATTAATGCAAAATTTTTATTATGGCATACCTAAATTCCTTTGCTAGATTATCCTAGATTAGATGGTTAAACTAGTAATTAGTACTTAAATATGCTTTTGTGTCCTCCTAAAAATTTAAATAAAGAATTAAGAAAGACATAAATATTCGAGTATTTCAGTTGATTTTGGAAAACAATTTTATGCAATAGATCAGAGTTTGATTATGTCTGATTTAGAATTTCATAAATTAAAGTTTTATTAGTAAATATTTCATTGGATTACTTTTATGCAGAATGTTAATATGTCTATTAACATAAAATTAATGCTAAGGAGATTAAACTTTTTATTCAATTTTTTATCTATAAATATTTTATTATAAAATTAAAATTTGCATTTATGTTTCAAACAAAATCCCTTTTACTGTTGTCTATTTTTAAGACCATTCATGTTACTTACTATTTAAGTTATATAATAAATTTTATAGAATGACTAATAAAAACGTCACAAAAAGTATATAATCACCAAACTGAGTTTTATAGAAGTTTCAAAAATTTAAAAACTATTTGAAATAGTTTTCCTCTAAAAATGTTAGATCATATAAAAACAAATTTTATTTTACATTTTTATTTGTTTACAATTCGACGAATTGTAATTATATTTGTAATGATCTTCACTTATTCAAAATATTTTTGTGACAACCAAATTTGGATCAATATGTTAACCAAACATTTTTGTCTAAACAAATAAATTTACAACATTCGCTTTCAATATTTGAAATAAAATGTTAATTGATAGGATTAGTCAAGTAAAACTATTGAACATCACTGACAAAATATTCCTTCTACAAAGAAATATTTTTACAAAGAGTTTTTGAATAATTTTATAATTAAATTTTATTTAAATAAAATTATTAAAAAGTGTTAAATTATTATAATTTTCACCAAATAATCCTTACTTAAATGCATTTAAACATGTATGAAATGAATGCTCTTATTAAATACACTCTTAACGCAACTTATTAATTATTCTGTTAATTACTGAAATTTAAAAATATTTTCAGTAAATATAGATATATTAAAAATTTTATAAAATTCCAATCTTACTACTAGGAAATTGCTTAGAAAATTTTGTTCGATATATATGCACCATTTTACGAAAATTACAATTTGCATTCATACATTCCTAATTTCTATTGTTAAAATGGGAAGACTAAAACTTTTTCTACGTTACATTTAAATAACTCTAATAATTTAATCTTCAAGTATTTAACTAGAAATTAAAATAAAATAACTAAGGATTTGAGCAAACAAATTATTAAATCTGTTCTGTTTATAAAAAATAGCATTTAAAAATATGTGAGATATTCATGAAATTTTGTAACTTCAAACTATTCATCAAACGTTTGATTAAACGGCATTATTTAAAATCTCAAATTTGACTTCATTTTGTTCTTGAATCTTTTAAATTACTTTCGGCTTTCTTTTGAGCAACTCCCCAGTTTTAAATCATGCAAGTTTAAATTTAGCTACAGCCAGACATCTTACAAAGGCAAAATGCTGATTTATTGGTTTCTGTTTGAAAAATTGCTTTTGTGTTGATGGCAGACAAAGCATCTTCAGTGTAGTTGATCGTAGACAATGGCCCAATATTGATTGATTGGTTTGGTTTTACGTTTTATTGAGAAAACTCCATATTTCTACTTAGGAGGAATTTAAGTTTTTAATGCATATATATGCAAGTTGATAAAAAGATTCTTTTTTTTAAAAAGTATAATTTTGAGTTGATAAAAAGATTCTTTTTTTAAAAAGTATAATTTTGAAATAAAAATTGATAAATTTTTCAAAATATTTATCTAAATCATCATTTGTTGTAGCACAAGTAGAAAAGAAAATAGAACAATTGGATTTTTTTTTTTTGTAACTTCAATATGCTTAATGATTTGTGGCTTTTCTCTCGATATCAATATAATAAATATTATAATTTTATATTCATAATTTTAATATTATTCTAATAAATATAGAGCAGGTAGATAAATGCTCCATTTTTATACTGTATATAACACACTTAAAACCAGCAATATATAAATATGAAAAAAACTGTTACCACTCTTCGTAATATGTCTTGCATTCATATACTATAAGGAAATAAGATATTTACAAAATTTTGAATATTTTTATTCATTAAAAATAATAGTATAATTAATTTTTTAAATGTACTACTCTTTAAATATATGCATGTAATTAGGTTGATTGCGTTCACTATTCTATCCATGTATATATATATAATTTACTTCGAAAAACTCTCTTATTATTTTAATGTTATTTATAATAAACATGAAATATAATGCTGTTTATTTGACTAATTGTTGTTTTATAAATTTTCCTTAGAAATAAATAACATTTAAAAAAATTTGAACCTAAAATTAACGAAACATACAGCTAATAAAAAAATTTCTGAATTTTGTCTCGAAATAGAAATAAAAAAAGTAAAATAATTCTTGTGAACAATTTAATTCAAACTGAATATTTGAAGTTTAAATAAGAAAGGGAAATTCTTTTTTCTTTCCTCTTTTACTTAAATAAATTTATGTTTGCAGTAAATTTTTTCGAAAAACTTACTTCCGAAGTAGAAATGAAAAGCAGAAATGTAATCCACCCTATTTATTATTATTTGAATTCTTTTCTTGTTACTATACCCAGAAGAAAGAATGGATGTGATTAGTGTACGAATTCTAGTTTACAAAACAAAACAATGTTCTAAAATACTTTCTTAGAAAGGTGAATAAGTACATGCGTAAAATTGAAGAGCAGAAAGGCCCGAAGTGTTCAACATAATGAGTAAAAAAAGCATTTTCAGTTGTTTTTATTATGTTAGCTGAAAAAAATTAAAATAAAATGTAATATTTTCTGTAGAAATGCAAATGATAAACTTATTCTTTGTTACTTAAAAGTTACTTTTATTGAAAGCGTAAATTTTTATGAAACATAGGTTTATTTTATTTTCAATTATAATTTTATCATTTTTAATTTTAATTAATACATTTGATATCTGAAGTTTATAGTTTCACTCTAATCCTTTTTTCTGTTAGACATAATATTACACATTATTATTATAAGTATCAAGTGAAATATTATTTTGAGTAAACGTGCATTTAGGTTTTTTTTCTTTTTTTGTCTCTTAACGAGCATTTTGTGAACAGGAGGACTAATTAAACCATGGATATGTATAATTGTTATTTTTTTAAATCATTTTTGGCTTCCCAGTTCAACTGATAGAAAGAGATATGCAAAGTCAACCTCAAAGAAATTTTGTACCATGTTAAACTACGAGATCGATACCTGAGCTGAAACCAGTTTTTCCAAACTGCTACACAATGCCTGAGAAGAATATTTGTCTCAATGCAGATTTAAAGGGATTAGATTCTTTCAACATGTTAATTTTTGAAAGGGTTGGGTATTGAACCTCAGAAACACGAATACAATTCCTGTTACAATCAATCTACAATCGCGCTGTAAAATCCTTTACAATCTCTTTTTTTTTTCAAAGCGTTGACTGTTTCTGCCAATAGAATCTACAAAGCACAGTCTCCTAGTTAATTTTGAAACACGAATATGTTTCGTAGTCGATAACTCAGTGGACAATTTCTTGTTATCCAGTACGTAGACACTGAAAACAATTTTTTCTCTTGAGAGGTCACATCAGAATACCTTATTTTCAGACGCAAGACAGATTTATTCTTGACTAGTTCAAGATGCCTCATCGCAATATTTTGAAATTAAAATCCAATGATATGTTTTAGTTTATCATTTGAATTTTTTGAGTTAATGACAAATAATCAAATTAAAATTTTATTGATTTCATCTATATGACAGTTCAGGTGTCAAAATTATAATTTGACTATTTCTCTTATTAATAACACACTGTGTGATGCTTCATATTAAGTTGCATCTGTAAATGCCATCAAGTACTTTCGCTGTAGTTCTAATATAATGCAATATACATGGTGTAATGTGATGTAATAACAATTTCAGCTATGGTATAATAAAATGTAGTAAACAAATATCAAACTATATGTATAAGTTTATGATTCTAAAAGACTACTTAAGCAATAAGTGTTCAGAAAAATCTAATTTTAATTTTTCTGAAATAAATGGTTTGCTTGTACTATAGCTTTTAAATACTATAGATGTGCAGAATTTAATGTTTATAAATTTTTAAAAAAATAACGAAACTAAAGAATTTTAAAAATAAAACTAAAGTGAAACTAATAATATTGAGTGAAGTTTAAATATCACATGAAGTTTAAATATCGTGTGTTTTTAGTGTATTTGAAATTGGAATTCGGAGATGAAGAAGTTATTTAAACGAAACTTTGAGATACTGCAAGAAAGAAAGATGATTAAATCCGACGAAATGTTTTTAATGATCAGATACATAATATTGGCCTGGTATTTAAAAGTCAAAAATATTGATTTTAATCAGTTTGGTAATCATAATTAATTACATTAAAAAACGTTGTTGGTTAGCTTAAATATATCATTGCATATATTTATTCGCTTTATATTTAAGTACAATGATATCCAATTTCATTATTAAAAATTGACAAGCTGCGACCTTTTATTATTTTTTTAAAATTTGAAAATGAATTGAATAAAAAGATTAATTTTTATTATCGTGCTTGATAGTAATTTTCAATTTCAGATAATTTTAAATAATAATGAGAACTTAATTTAATTAAGAAATTAATAAGCAAAATATTAAATAAAAATCCCATGTTTTAATAAAAATAAAAGAATAGAAAACAATTTAAAAAGTAGTGTAGATGAAATTCTTAGGAAAACCAATAAAATAAACTTAAAAATACACAAATTTCCCCTTTAATAAAAAGAATGTTCTTGTGACAATTAATAAATAGTTACCCAATGAAACTCAACAAAATATTCGAATATTCCACGGTAATGTACCAGGAATTGAAAATCTTGAATCTTTTATTTAAAATAAACTTATACTGAGGGTTACTATATATGGCATTGTTATCTTTGATTGATTGAACTTCAGAGTATATAGTAATAAATTTTATTAAAATAATCTAAGAAACCCTTAAAAAAATAAATCTTCTCTAATGCAACGATCTTCTGCAGAATGTTACAAAAGCATTACGAAAAGGTCAAATTTAGCGCTAAAATTAAATGAAATTTTTATCTTATAAGTTTTACAAAACAATAAAATTTACTTGAGTTTAGTTATAAAAATGTTACTAACAGGAAGACACTTTTAAGGCACAGTAAAATTTGTGCATTAAAAAGAAGCATTAATTTCTAAATTAATTAAAAAATTAATTATTTTTAAAATTAATTTCTAAAAAAAGTATTCAAAAATTATTTCTTAACAGCTACCATATACAATTCGAATAAACTGATATTGAATAAATATGAAAGCAATACTATTCTTTTCATATTTACTTAATAAATTTACATTTGCATTATTTTTTTATTGAAAATTACATTACATATGAGTTTTTTAAGCTTAAATTGGTATATTTATTACAATAAGAATCAAATTATTTAAAACTTTTACTTTTACTGAACCAACGTATTTTACTTTTAGCATTTGCCGAAATTTAAATTCAAAATAAATTCCAATTAGAGTTAAAGAACATTTATAATAATATTACTAGCTCCAAAATATATGCATTTAAATGTAACAAAAAAATGCATGTTTTAGAATTAAATGAAATTCACTGTGTGTGTGTGTGTGTTTGTGTGTGTGTTTTTTATTTATTTTTTATTTTTATTTTTTAAATAAGTTATTGTGAAAAGTTTGGAATTAAATAGGTAATGTATGTGAAAATATAAAATTACAGGAAAGTATTAAAAAATTTATTTTCTGATACGTTGCATTAATTTCACCTTAAAAGTTAGCAAATTAGATAGAGAGATTGGAATAAAATATTTTATATATATAATTAACTCTAGAAATTATTTTATTGGTTTAATATTAGTGGAAAATAAAACTGGATCAAATAAAGTACAAGTGTCTTGATAAATAGAATTTTCTTCCACTTATAAAATAATTTTATAACAAGTTTTATATCTTTCAAAGATATAAAGATCGTAATTGAAAGATATATATTTCATGTCGTAAAAATGTTCGAAAAAGCTTGTAGACGCGCAACCCTCACAAATTCCATCAAACGCTTTTTGTCATTGAGGATTTTTCAATAACGTTCTATGATAGCGATACGAAGTTTATTCTGAAATTTCGCTGTTGAAAGCAATGCATGAAGAAGTAAAAATGGGGATGCTTGAATGTTTTATAAATTTATGAGCATATTCACTTTCCGAAACATTTTATGCGGAAATTTTATAAAGTATTTCCTTTTTTAGTGATCTTTTCCCTATAAATTTTACATTCAATATAGGAAATGATAATTTTAAGGAAACATTCTGCGCTATGTTCAGTTGCATTTCATTACAAGTTTGAATGAGAAATGTTTTGAATATTGAGTTGATTAAAATTCCATTCAGTTGAATTATAACATGATGTATATTTATTAAAAACAAATACCAATTTGTTTAATAAATTATAGTTATTATACATGAATAATAAAATATATATAATTTATGTTTAAAGAGAGAGATTACAACTTTGAGACGGGTTTAGTGACATTTAAATTTTATTTACAAATTATAAGTGACTTTATTATCTTACATTTCATGAAATGACTGAGTAACAGTATATATTTATAAATAAAAATTTGTTAAAATAGAATTTAATTGTTATGTACAAAAACTGTGGCAAGTGGGATTATAAAAATGTACATTGTTATATAACAAAAAAAGTGGATTTCATTAGGCACGAGGAAATAAATAGATCTTGATGAGGTAAGAAAGTAGAACACCAATTTTAGTCTGAGATCCTTATCTTTAATAGCAGTAGGAATATATTGCAAATCACATTAAAATAAACGAGTCATTTAATGTGTATACACCTGCTACTTGGTCACAAAAGGATGATTTTTTTTATTACACTGCTTTATATGCTTTGCAACCAGTCATTTAATTCAAAAATACAAAATATTTTCCTTAAAATATTTTGATTAAAAATAAAAATAAAGTTGTTTAGAAAATATATTCGGTGAATAATTTAATAAATTTATTAATTTTAAATAAAATCATTGAAAAAATCATTTATCAAACACCATAGCTGTTATTATGTTCTGTAGTCAACGCTCTGTAGTCAATAAGAATAACACTATCCGCAAAAAAATTAAGATATTACTAGAAAAATACAGCCTTGATTAAAACTTTGCATATCTTATGGAACATAAATCATGCTATCAGGTGACGTTGTAACTAAAATTAGTAAATCTAGCAAATTTCAATCCATGTACCAGTTTGGATATTAAAAGTGACCGCATGATTACTGTATGTTAATTTTGTGAGTTATAAGCTGAAAATTTTAGAAATGGGATATGTTGACTATAATTTAATAAATATGAAATTAGACAAAGCAATTTTTCTTTCAAATACTTTAGATGATTTAAATGAATAAAAATGTATCTGAATAAAATCCATTGTTCATAAAAGAAAAAAACACATTATCGTTAATTACTTTTATCTAAAAGCTAGAGTATTTTTTAAATTAAAATTTTATGAGTTCAATCCAGTTGCTATTGAGAATCGAAAGAGATTTGTAATATTGTTGATTTATACAAGAATTTTCTTGCTTAAGTAAATGCTTGAATATATTTTTTCTTATCTCATGTGAATGCTGCTCATTATTTATAAAATGACCAGTCTGAAGACATTACAGCAGATCGTCTCAAAAACCTCTGACATCATCTCGGAGATTTCAAATATTCAACTACGAAAGATTTCATTGTGTAAGGTGTAAGAAAAGCATTTTTTTACTTATACATAAAATTAATTAAACGTTGATAAATCACTCAGAATATATAAAATATAATGGTCATGTAGTTATTTAAATTCAAATATTCGATTCATCACTGGTGAAAATATTTGATCCTTTATAATTTAATGAAATCCAGGAAAATGTTTCATAATCTTATCCAGAAGATAATTTTATTCTATTCAAAATTTTATTATTTCTATCATTTAAGTGGTCTAAATTGCTAGTTACTTTAATTATAAAAAAAATTTGATGTAAAATATTAAAAAAAATATTTTTTATGATGATTAACTATCAGGTTAAAAAATAATGAGAAATTATAATTAGGCATTTTAAACACGAAATAAAATGTGTCCTAGTATGAAGAAATAGGTAAATTAAATTATTTAAGAAAAATAAGTACTAAACTTGCATTATTTAAATCTATTGCTCAATTTTTACAGAAAGCCCAAGCATGAGATCTAGTTTCTATAGCACTCAATGGTCGTTATTTGCGTTCGTGGGTTTGACCGGTGACCTATATAGTCTGAACCATTACAAACATCCACACTTTAGGTGGTATTAGAGCCCCCGAACTGCTGAACAGAAGACGACAGCTCTAACTACTTTGCTGTTAGTTCTGCCCCAGACCGAGAAAATTTATACGCACCTAATATTATCCATGGTATTAATGTTAGTTTAAAGCAAAATAAAATTGAGACAGTAACTATTTGATTTCTTCATAAGAAAAATTGATACTGGTTTTCATAAACATCTATGAGAAAAGTTTTACATAATTTAAAAAATATCTAGCGTAATTGTTTTTAAACATTTGTGATGCATGCTGTAAAGTACTCCTATTTGTGCAATAATCAGTTAGAAAATTGTTTTTAACTGATAAATTGAAGGAAACTTCACTCTGTTTTTAGACGTATAATAACAAGTGCTATAGATGGACTACAGAGTTATTTGCTATCGAGAATAATATCACCGGAATAAATTTAAATAACCGTTGTGCTTCAGCTAAACTTGTATCACCATTTATTTTATTTTAAGGCCATTGTATTATGGAGTCCATCAATGACCAGCGTTATTGCATTTTTCAGATGTTTTATTTAAATGACTCACATAAGTGGGTATTACATTGTTTTGAACGTTAAAATATTATAGCTGATATTTATAACAGTCAAATGTGATGGCTTCTGAAGGCGGAAAAATTACTTTTGACCTTAAGCACAATTGATATTGCTTATGCACTGAAGTTATATTCAGTACTCTTTCTTCAAGGACAGAAGGTGTTAAAATATTTTCTGAAACATATAGTGTTAAAAGGGATAAGAAATTGCCTTTTTCACTTTCATCGCATGTTCTGAAAACTCATCTACAAGAAATCACTTGGCACGACGTAAAAAAAAAAATATTGCTTTTTTTAAAGCATATTCTATTACAACTTAGAATGGCATAAAATTATATTTTACTAAAAAGAATAGGCATATATATAATATGACAATAAAAAATACTATACATGGAATGTAAACGCAGAAAGATAATGAAAATCTGAGGAAAAAAAGAAATTACAAAAATATGAGATCTTTATTAAGACAAAATGTAATTCAAGAGAACTCTTATATAATAATTTATTGGGCAATGAGGATGGCAATTTATAAAAATAATGTCTAATCACATTCTGTATATGATATACTTGGAAAAATAGTAAGCCAAGAAAGTACCAAGTTAGCTTTCCGAGCATGTTAGCTGATTCACACTGTTTGAATTTCCCACATTATTCTAAAGATAAATGATATTAAATACTTCAGTAATACTATCTTTCTTCTAAAATATAATTCAGTATTTTCGAAGAAAAGGATTGTTGAGCATTATTACAAAAGATAATGCGAACTAGAAGAGAGGGCCACTCTAGTCATAGGTGATGACGATCCACATGATGGTGGTATATTGTCCAACACAATTTCCGTCGTATCAGAATGTTACGAAAACACTGCCAGACTTGTACACTGCCTGTAATTGTCAGTAATTGTCATTGTTTAAAGAATAATATGACTCATCTGAAAACACTACAATTCAAAATACTATGTCAATTCAAAATACACAAGGTTATATCTCAGTACTATAGCAAAGAAAGGCGTCTGTGCACTTAAAAGTTACTCATTGGTAAGTTTCTTAACTGAAGACATGAATGTAGTACTTACGATGTCATTCAGTAGAAATAATCGTATTCGATCTGAAATCATCAAGAGTAATTTGTAGCTGTCCCAAACTTTCAATTGAAATAGTTTGTATGATTATCTTCGTAAACGTGCGGCTCTGTCACTCTACGCATGCTGATGTCACTCTTATATCACCGTTTCTATTGAAACACACTCACATATCGCATTCTCTCTAACCAACTATCTTTATTAACGGCTGTGAACACTGGACAGGTAACTCGTCATTTGTGTAAGGGCTTTTTATTGCAAAACATCTAGATAAGACCATAGCTGTTAAAATCTCCAACCACTTTAAGCATTTTTCATCACGTTTGCTGTGAAACTGAACTTTGATATTTTGATTTAATTGTCTTATTGCTTCACCTATTCTTTCGTGCATATTAATAGCTCAACGTTGGCCCCTTGTTGAATATAATTCCAGAGCATCAGATTTTCAAATATTAGTTTTGACTTTTCGGTCGATAGAAATAAAGTCCAAACTTTACTTCTATGTTCTATCTGATGAATTAAGATACATTAAACATTTATTACAATTATTTTTATTTAGACTAAATTTTCATGAAATATTTCTAATTAATTTGAAATACTTCCCTTTAAATTTAAAGAGATAAATTTTAAATTTCCTATAGTATAAATAGCTTATTTCAAATCTATTAAATTAAATAATTTACCATAATTTTATGGAACTACTTATGAATAATTCTTACTTAATTTTTCGTTAAAAAGCAATGCTATTATTATTTTGCCTAAGCCTGTTATTTTACTATCAATGTCTCTGTGGTTATTCGCTGTGATAAACATTGTATATATTGTTTCCTTATTTAAGTCATTATATACATATAATTATTTTTAAGCTTTTCGTTTAAAAAAAATGGCTTATATATTCACAATTTTTGATATTTTATCTTTTATCACCAGTTAGAATATTTTCGTTGATCATTCTTTCATAATCTTGTGATATAACGTAAAACATATTATTTCATTCATTCAATGTTTTTAGAGAAATTCCCGTTATTCTGTTCTTACACATGAAGGTAAATATTATAATATCTGACACCCTTTAGGTTTATCTCATTAACTGGTTTATTAATCTTTTTTATAATCCCACAAAAGGTTTATCATAATTCAGCTTCAATAGTTCATGCAACATTAAATTCATTTTAATAACTATTGAATTTTAGTAATTGTGTTAAATATTGATATAAGTTTTAGTGTTAAATTTTATGATAAGAGCTATAAGCATTTTGTATCTGCAGCTTTATATTTTTAAACAAATAAAAGTATTTTTGGCTCTTAATGTTTTCTAATTATCAAAAAATATAAATTAAAACAAAACTAGCTTAATAAAAATTCCGGAAGTAGTAGTTCCTGAGTTCAGCCAGAATTAAGGTTCTATTCCTTCGTGCGTGTAACGACAAATATCAGTCATCGGCACTCGTGTTAGCTCGTAGCAATCCTTGGCTGATCCTCCTGGATGCCGAATCCGTGGTTAGAAATTCTTTCCAAAGTCAATGAATCACATACGGACTCACATTCAGCCATCTAGCCTCTTCCACCTGACTTTGTGCTGCCTCTAGTCTCCCGATTTCTCGTTGTTCTACCAAGTGATGCCTGGAGGTCATTGTTACAATTTCCCTATACCAGAGTTCTAATCTCACACAAGCAGTTACAATCGTCTCCTTGCTGTGAAACATTCATTTTTATGCTCCTCACAAATAACGTATTCTAACAGCAGCACCACTATATTGCATAATGTTACACTGTTCAATTCCTTTTGATTACTAACATATTCAAATTTCGTTGAGATTGGCTTATTTTTGTGAGAGTTATCTCTATATTTGTGACTTTTCCTTAATTTTAGGTAACCAATGTAGTATAAATAACAGTAGAGAAACTAAAATTAAATATCATGGATTAATATCAATAAAATCATTCAACATTTTCCTTATTCCTGACTAAAACAGTTATTTTAAAACAATTATTTAATTTAACAGTTTATTTAATATTATATAGAATATAATTTCCAAAGTATTGCATAATTATATGAATAATTCTATTTTAAAACACTGATTTTTGTTATATTAAAATAATAATATTTACGAAAAATATCTGATGTTAATCGGGTTTATTTTTCAAAATATTGTTATCGGATTTATTTTTCAAACAAAGTACTATATTATTATTCAAACCTTTTGATAAATAAAAATGTGAGCTAGATTTTTGGTAATTCTCTCATTCAAATCTATTCTATCATCATATCGGTTCAAATCATCACAATAATATTTAAAATTAAATTTACAATATATTATTTCTCTCATTCTTTAAACATTCTGCTACAATAATTTCAGGCAACATTGTATAATTCTCGTCGTATTCAAAAAACTAATAAAAATATTTTAATATTCTGTGTAAAAATTAAATCTTGTCAACGGCAGAGTTCATCTTTTATTTTGATAAATACATAAAATAATCCTTTACTTAAAATAGCAAATAAACGTACAGATCCGATAGTCATGAACTGACAAATCAAATAGAAGCTCATTCCACTTTTTTTCTGCACTTGATTTGGAGAGCATTGAAAGAGTGTCTATAAGTATCGTAAGCAGTTTATAAAGTAAGCTGCTTATGAGAAGAAGGGATGACGCATGAAGATGGATTAGACGGCATTAAAATGCTGTTATCCATTATGTGAATGCCGTGGAAGTGACAGGCACTTTAGGTGATACAGATTTATTCCTTCCGTGAAATTTAGTGAAATAATAGCCGTCTGCTCTCTTACAAGGAGAATTAAATGGTAATTTAGAGAAGGTTTGTCTCCTCGGTGCTTTAATTTAATTATAAAGATGATACCCCCATCTTGTCTCTACTTTAAATTCTGATAATATATTTTTACAGTAGATTTTTAAACGGGCAAATTATTGCATCTGAAATTATTTTTTATTACGAATATCTTATATGTATATATATATTATGTGCATATTTTCATAAGTTTTTATTCGAGTATGCTTCAGTTTAAATATTTATGTTTAGTTTAAGAATTTTTGTTAAAAATAATAGTTAGACAATTTTTATAATGTGAAAGATAATAAAAAATATCAAAATTTAAGTACTTTAATTTTGTTATTTTCTTTAAAAGTGCAGTGTTTATACAGAAAAAAATAATTCTGGGCATTAACGTGCTCTTAAAAATTACTTTATTTTGATTTATAGAAAATATTTTAGATGTATGGATTTAGAAATAAACTTTGCTAATTATATTAGTTTGAATACTGATAATAAAAATGATGAACTTATATCCCTTTAAAAAGCTCAGTGCAACATGGTAACGCACGGGATGACTTGGTAGATTCGAATAAGCTATTTTTTGCATTTAGATTAACATTTTCTTAATAGGTTTAATTATAATAGTGAAGAATCTGATCTCAATAGCTTCGTATGAAATACACTTTTTAGTATATTTTATATATATATATATATATATATATATATATTATTGTTATTAAATATACTTTTTTAATATAAGTAACGTTTTTATCTGCTCTCAAGCATCAAATTTGCTTCTATTCCAATTTTATAGCATATGGTTGCTAAAATCTTTATACCATAATGTGAGTATATTATGCATATAAAATTCTTCATTAAATAAATACAGGATATTCAGCTGAAATTTGTAAATATACAAAGCGTTACCGTAATTTTGTACCCTAAATATCTTTTCAATATTTCTTGCCTATAATTTATTTTTGAGTTGTTTAGTATGTATTTTTCCTTGCGATGCTAATGACAATGTTAATGATTTAATTATATTAACTGCTGATAAATTTAGTTTAACATGACTTAGAAATGTATAATATTTATGAGGTTTAAAACATTATACAGAAAAAAATAAGTCTATTTTTCTATACAATTTTATTCATTGAATAAATTAAATATAATTATGAAGAATAAGTTATAAAATTTGCTTCATGTAAAAAAATATTAAATTTAGAATTTTAAGTAATAGATTGTTTTAATAATTTAATTTCCTTATTTATAATTCAATGGTTAGAAATTAATAAAATTATATAATTTCATAATCATTACTTTGTTCTTTGCAATTAATTCAAATAGCACTTATCATATTGGTGGATATTTTCTCAAAAGAAAAGTAAAATATATTGTATAATATATAAAATGTATTTTATGGTGCATTGATTTAAATAAAATGTAAGTATATTATAAATCATTTCATTGTACAATCAAAGACTATAATGTATCTTTCTGTTGCGTAAAAATATCAAAGAGTTAAAACCAACTCTTTCTTTTATCAAAGACTTGTTTTAAAATAAAAAATGCAAAGAAAATGAAAGACTTTAGAGGTATTAAGTTTAATTTTCCAGAGATTATTAATATCCCTATAGTAAATTTTATGAAATCTAATTTATAAATTTTTAGCACTTACTCTCTAAAACTATATGTTGAAGCATAAATAAAATCGATCGTGGGTAGTTTAAAAATTTGAACATGGTTTAAAAAGTAGTAAATTAGAATAAAAATACTTCTTGCATAAATGCATAAAAAGGCAATAAATTGAAATTAGAAACGAAAATTGATTTCTAGCATTAAAAACTTCGTTAAAATAAGTATAAATTTCCTTGTGACATGAAATATAAATTTAGAGCTTTAAAAAATTCATTATAAATTAATTTTTTAATATGTATTTTAAAATATCAATTTTTATTTTAAAAATCATGTTAAAAATATGATTTATTTTGTAAATACGTGCAAGGGAGGAATTGATTTTAAACATACTTATTTCATTTGTGATTTATAAAATATATCAAATGAAGGTTTTAATATAAAACTGTTTAATGAACTAACACAATTTGATACAATTATTTCTTCAACAAATGAGTTATTATCATTATTTTGTACAATTAATAATGGCATGTATATAAATTGATTAGCTATAAATGATCTAGAATATTTTTATAGTACTGTAAATTTATTTATAAATAATTATCATCAGCCAAGCATTTTAGAAATTTTAAATGGTTATACCAAATTTACGTAGAAACATTATCTAGATATCCCCAAATGCGTTTTTTGGAGACTAGAGAAAACGCCTTTTATTCAAAAATTAAACCTATAATTAAAAAACTGAAGAAATAAGGACTGTGTGTGTGAAAATACTTGTATAAAAACTCCTATATTGTATTAAATTTCTTTATTCAGTAAATTTACTTGTTAATGCTTAGAGACCGTAATTTACATTATGGAAAAATTTTTAATTATTCTACTAAAATATATATTACGTTAAGTTTTACTGTCGCATTATAATTTTGCATATTTTGACAATTAAATTAACATATGCGGATAATTTTATTCACTCCATTTCACGCTTGGACGCTCTTAAGTTTATGACTCAAATTAAGCCTTATGCAATGAAATTAACTTTGCTTTTCTTGGGTAATAATATTTGCTCAGCAATATTTCATTGAAACCAACTTCAGCAATTATTTAAAATTTATAGTTCATCTTTAAATTAATTTATATTAAAAATTTTATTGACACATGGATTTTAATAGTTTTTCAAAATTTCTATTTAATATGTGCCATTTTCTACACAGGCCAATGTGTAATAATTCAAAATGATATTAGATAGAAACTATTTGTAAAATTCTATAATGCTGGAAAGAATTAATAAAATTTCTTGAGTACATATTCCTCAACAAATACTGATACAATTCTGGAAATAACTAGAAAAATATCAATCAGTGGGAAAAAAAATCTCTTGGATGAAGATACTGATATTTCTGAAACACTGATGACACAACTCACACATTTTATTGTTTTAATATATTGGGTCATATGTTTTATAACCTATAGATATGTGATACAGAATCATGGCATAAAGCCATCTACTATCAAATATGACACATTAGTTAATGAATAGCTTGTCTATAGTTGCAAAAATCTGTCAATGGTTAGTGATAATTCAAGTCTCTACAATATGCTGCAAATTTCATCCATTCCGAGTTTTTTTTTTTAAATTTCCAATGATCATACATATCATTTAAAGTTTGGTTATTTTAAAGGATATCATAAAGATCATTTTATGCCAAGCATAACCTGGCACCATTAGTTACATAATGATAAATGTAATAGACTCAGGCTGCTTTAAGTCATTTTTAACATCCATATAGTTAAACAAATTTTTAGCATCTACGTTATTCTAGTACCAAACAGATCGGATGACTTGGTAGGCAAAAGTATTGTTCTCAAAACCAGAAAGAAGAGATTTTATAATGATCTGGCCAAAGCTTCTTCATGTTTGCTAATATTGGCTCGAGCCTTTAAAACCAATCACATGATTGCAATGTTTTCCAAGGGAAATAACATCGAAATTAATTTTTAGGGTTTTTTGCTTGTATTTAACTCTAAATTTCAAAAGCTCACCCATCACCCTCCAGAGTCATGATGGTGCATCCCCTGGATGTCTCACTGTACAAGTTGACGTACATTTCCACCCTTGATATTCTAAATTTACTGAGCATTTTCCAGCTAAAAAGAGAAAAGAAATGTTAATCGAGAGGATATTTATATATGATGGGATGTATTCAAGTGTGTTTCAAGAGAAGAAACATAGTAAAATTCCAAGCATTCACCCTGACGGACGTAATGCAAAAAGTACAATAGCAATAACCTTCTCCCAATATTTAACAGTGGATAAGCATAGAACCTGGGATCGTTCACTGAGAAAAAATCTGTCCTTGGTAAGATCCTATCATGAAAAAAGAAATGTTCATGGCTTCTATTAAACGAAATATAATTCTAAAAGAATATATCCTTTTCTACATCAAAGCATTTTAGCTATATTATAATAAAAAAATTTTAATTTTCATGTTTTCAGTAAGTGAATTTTGCTCATATAATTTCAATAGATGCCTAAATATATATAAAAAAAGGACAAGGGTATGGAGATGTTAATGTGTTCTGAATGTATTATTATTTGAAATATTACTTTATAAATAGATGTATTCCAAGAAATAATAATTAAATTTAAAAAAATGTTTTAAATTTCATTATTATTATTGCATTTTTTCAATTTAAATTTATAACTAAAATAGTTTTTGCTTTGTAATTATAAATAATCCCAAGTTTGATGCAATAGGTACATTGAAATGTCAGCATTTATTTGTTTTTATTTTTCATTACTTTGCATATAATATTTAACATAACATATTTAAAAATGAATTATTGGAAATATTACTAACTAAATATTATGTAATATTTAATATAATTCTTACTTAATTCAAAATAATGCAGACATTGTTAAGCATTATTTTGAATCAGAACTAATTAAATTTAAGTATTTAGATATTTTTGATTTGTTTAAAATGTATAAAAGTAGTTTAACTTCAAAGATGGTTAATTTAGTCTCAACATTTTAAATACATTAAGTATATCATAATATTATAATTACTTAATCGTTATTTTTAGAGTTTTTACGCCTACTAATAATGGAATATCATTATTTTAAGCTTCTTGCACCTACATACATGTTTAAATCTTCATCATTTATTTTTTTATTTAACAATGTGCCATAAACACAGATAAGATTATCGATTCTGCAGTTTAAAAATCAATATTTGAATATTAGGTAGTTTTTTAAATTCTATTTCATTGTTGTTATACTTTGAAGTTCTAAAAAATGTTTTAATTACATCATTCCACCTTTAAAATAGTTTATTTAAAGTACTGAAATGTTAGTTTTTTGATATGATCATGTTGCTTAAAATTAGCAAATACCTTGCATATTTTTTATTTTTTAACTAATACAATGAAATAAGAGTAAAAATGTTTGTCCAGAATATTCTGTCCTTTGAAAAGTTTTTTGTTAAAATAAGTAAGGATAAATTTTGAGATATATAATTCTTTTAAATATTTGGCTGAAAAAACGAGAAAATATAATTAATTGTACACATATAATTGATTACTACTAGAATAGAAATACTTGGGTAGGAACTAAGTGAGCTTTCTTCTACATGAGCATTTTCATATCTATATTTTTCAATATTTGAGTTTGTCATGTAGTATATCTCATGCAAATTCTTAGTAAAGCGTTATGATTATTAAAAATGTCATTTTTTATGCAACTCATCCCAAATATTTAAATAGTTCTCAAGTAATTTTTCCAGACACCTTTTCGACAATCACTAATGTCTGTTGTCAAGTTTTAATGAAACATAAAAATCTAACATTTACCAACATCAACAATGTTAATAGCTTCTTTATGATAGACTAATTTCATATACTTTGCGTACTAAAACGTAAAATGTCGTTATGACGTTTTAATATTATCAGCATTGGCAGTAATTAGATGAATTATATGAATTTGATATTTAGTTTTATTGATAGGGGCATTTTCCTTTTTGTTTTCCTCATAATACAAGTGAAATCTGGATTTGAGCTTAAATAATGAACAAAATTACAATACTCCCCTTAATAGCATCAGATATTGTGAATTTACATTATTATTATTGTTCTTTATTATTACTGCCTTATTGTTAGTTCTTACTTCCTCTTCACAGTATCTAACACATAGGGGCATGTTTTTATTTTGACAATTTATGACTTTTTAACAAGTTTTTCAATTTGAAAAATTTTTATATATTAGACATTTGTTTTTTTAACTTTAGTTCAAAAGAGCAATAGTAACATACATACAGTCAAACATTAAAAAAGCAATTGTTAAGTCCATGATTTAATTTAAAAGTCTAGTATATCAAGTTTGAAACTTAAATCACTTTAGATTAGTAAGCGCAATAGTATTTTGCAAATATCAAATTTGTAAGGGATCAAATTGGGGATATCATTTTCAAGTACTAACCAAAAAATAGAAATTACAAATACAATATAACATTTGTCATACCGCATGGTTAATGCTTCAATATTTTTCCTTTTATGACTGGTATTATTGTTAACGTGTATTGAAATGGTATTTTATGAAATATTATTCATCCCAAGAAATTGCAAACTATATATTCAACTGTAATTGTGTGTTGTCAACTGTCTATTGTTTCATATTATTTTACTTTTATTTCTTCAAAGTGCAATATATTGAAATCTGTAATTTTTTTTAGCCTATGGTATTTATGTCACAAAAAATTTTTTTAAAAGTATGTAAACTTTTCTTTCACATATCCTTTTCAATATAACTTCATTGTTTTTCTCATTTTTGAATTAAGTATTTTTGGAAATTCTTAATTTCTGGAGTTGTTTTTTTTATTTTTTCCCCCTCATTCCTTCTTATAAACACCAAAGCAAAAATTTAGAAAAATCATTATCAGTAGTTTAACACTAAAATATTGAAACTATCAATATGTAGCGGAATAATTTCTATTTATATCAATGCATAACTTGTATGATTTAGAAACTTTTAAATTACATTACATTCTACATCATCACCTCGATTTTAATTCTTTACATTAAGAGATATTCTGAAAACTTCGAATGATATTTCCAAGTAGCGTCAAATTTTGTATAGAGTAACAAATACCTTTTAATTTTAAAAATCAAGGAATATATTTTGATATTTGTTGAAGTTAAAATTGTGTTAGGGATTTTAAGAAAAGATATAGCTTGTTCACTTACAGAAAAGGTTTTTGGAAACTATTACATTAATGGGTAAATTGTGTCACAAATTTTACAGAAATGGGTATACAGAAAGGGTCAAATTTTGCAAAAAAATCTCTTTCAGAGGATTGAATTCTGTAAATGATTCAATGAAAGACCGTTTCACTCATGTGGATCTCATTTAAATAATTTATCGTCAGGTATTGAGAATCCCATATAAAGACTTAAAACTTTATAAAATCTCATATATCTACGTATTTCCGTGGAATAGTAATTTGGATAGAAGAATTCAATGTCATGTATTAATTTCTTCATTTGAAAAGGATTTATAGTTTTAAAGTCGATAATTGAGTATCTTCGATAGTTTCAGGGGAGACAAATTAGCAATTGATAAATTTATTCTTCCTGTAAAAAGATTATATTCTCGAAAATGCATTAAAAAGCAGAGTGATAGTTAAACATTAACCCTATTACTAGATAACTGCTAACAATTCAACGTGGATAACTGTATTTAGAGACATTAAGTCTAGAGATATTTTGATAAATAAAAAATAGCTCAGTTGCTCATTGCAAAATTATTTTGCCATAAATTCAATACTATATTAATAAAATGTTTTATTTATTTAACAGTTTTATCATACTCATGGTATTCTTAATCTAATGATGTAAAACATTATACTAATATCTCTTTCTATTGCTATTTTCTTAATAATTATTCAAAACTATTTTGAAACTTTGTGAAATAAAACAATGTATAATTAATGATATTCCTATAGGCATTTTCAAAAGCTTGAGTGAACCGTTATGCTGTGTTTGAGTTTTAGTTTCTTTAAATTAACATACATGATTATTACTTACAATAAGAATTTAGGCAGTAATTGTATCAATATTTGAATGATGTTATTACTTAACTTTGTTTCATTTTTAAAGCTTTTAAGAGAATAAAGTAATAGTTTAAAAAATAATATATTAATATATAAAATAAAAAAGAGAATATTTAAATATATAGGATAATTAAAATGTAATAATCTTATTAAAAAATATACTTTTAACTAAAATTACATTTTCATATAAGTTGATAGAATAAAGTCTAGATCTTTTCAAATAAAGTGTTATTTCAGTTATTTTCGTGTTTAAAATTATTTTAATTAAAATAATCAATTCATTTATTGATCAATTCATGCTTATGATATTGATAGAAATCCAACTAATTTATTCCCAATATTAATGATTGCATAAAAGTAAATAGAAAGTCATTTTAATGATGTTAAATTCATAAAATAGTTTAACTATATCTCCAAAATGACACAAAGTATCATTAACAACCGATTGAGAAGAAATATATGGAATGCATGAGACAGATTGCATAATTAATTAACTTATGTTAATATGTTTGCTTGTCGTTGCCATCTGGTGCTGTCTAAAGAAAGTGAAATTTTATTCTGTTTAATTTAATCTTCGCCAGTTTATAAAATGATATGTTAAATTATTATTAATTAAATGAGTCATTTGAATATTCATATATAATAATATTTGAAATAAAATCCGCTTCATTAAATTATATTTGTCTTTGAGAAATTTTTTGTTCTTCAAAATTCTTCCTTATTAGAAAGGAAGAGTTTTGAATCTAAGAAATAGTATAGAATCTATTTTAAAGTAAAGAATTTAGTAAAGAATTAGAAATAAAATTAAGTTTAGTTAACTGCTCTTACTTTTATCTAACCAATTCGTATCCGATACTTATTAACTCTTTCAAAGTTATTATAATATAGAAAATTTTATTCATCATCTAATAGCATTACAAATTTAATTTAACTTTTATGTAACTTAAAACTATTTTGGTTCCTTTACCGAAAGGTAAAATACAAAAGAATCATAAATTTGCAAACGAATAACAAATTCTATTAAAGTCATTCTTTTTATGCTTTCGAAATTAACTTTAGAATATGGTTAAGGGTAAAAAATTCCGTGGTTCTTTAATTCAATCTTTAGCAACTACATACAAAAGTTTCTACAGTAGAAAGTAATTTTTTCGCGCAAAGTGCTGCAATCTACTCTCTTATCATTATTCTTTGTACTCTGTGATGTATAAATATATTGATTCAAAACACTTTATCAACTCTATTATTCCCACGCTGCACATTAATCTAAATGCGAGCGGCATGAAATTAGATTATGGAGCACGTATACACAATCTGCATAATTCTCTGCGTGCATTTTTAGAACGGAAGGCTTTTGAAACTATGCATAATTGGGGCCGCTACCTATTAACAGGAATCCTTTTCCGATATACTTTTACTCTCATGCCATTATCGTTTTTCATTCCGACCATAACTTGGCAACTCCCCGCTTGTTTGTTAAAAAGAAATAATTTCGGTGATTGTCAACAAATCAAACAATAAATACCAAAAACCAACAAAATAGCGTACAATGTAGCCTGAGAAACAAGACAGAAAACTATCTGAAATTAAAATTTGTTAGCTACCAGTACAAAAAAAAATTACTCATATATATATATATAGAATTAATAGATTGAGTCACGACAGGTAGCTAACTTCGATTTACAGTTCCTCCACATAATGTTGGAGCCAGCTGATCGATGCGGACACGGAAGTTTGATTATAACGAACTGCATAATTGGTTTGGTTAATATATTATCGGATCATGTAATGGAGTCTGATAACCGAGATTATCGCGCCATCTGACGGATATGTCGGCCATTTTTCTCGAGTCAAACTGTGTCCGTAATGGTTTTGCCGTCTGTCTTCTCTGTGAATGACGGAAATTATAGGATGGTTGAGAGCTTATCTCTACATGATTAAGGGATTGGTGAGAAGAGAAAATGCCCTTTTATGGGGGGAAACATTTTTCCACTTTTCACCCCACCCTTAATAAATATTCGAATAATTACAGATTCGAGCTCAAAGCAAATTATTCTTCGAACATCCGCGAGCTATTTGCAAAATGAAGATTTTGATGGTGTGTAATTTTGAGAATAAATATTTATACTTTTATCTCCGGAACTTTTAAATTACATATGAGTTTTTTTCTAATAATTATTTCGAAGGAAAATCTTTGCATCATGAATTAAACAACACAAATAAATCTATCCTTTAAAGCATAAAAATTATTTTCATTTCTATTAATGTATCTAGATAAAGAATTTGTAATTTAAAATTTATTTAGGAATGCTTTAAATATGAAAAAGTTCTTAGTACTTGAAATTGTAGAAGAGTAAATTAAAATAATTTAATTATTTTTAATTGTTATATTTATGTCATACCTTTGAGCATTATATGTGTTTTTAATATATTTTACTTTTAATATAAATTAATCATTATATATACGATTATCAAAATCATAATTCTGCTTATTTGCATGTTAATTTCTATAAGATAACTTTATATTGCGAAAGAGAGCACTAAAATGCAAATCATGATATTTATTGATGTTTATTTGTAACTAATCAAATTGATTTTAAATTATTTTATTTCTTATGTACTGATAAATATTGTTTTGGTATGAAAAATATAATAATTTAAAAACCTGTTTATTTCAGTAAAAACACCTTTGCTCACATATTACTAATTTTCATCTTCTTCCTATTATGCAAGAATCTGTATGCTTTATATTGCACGAATGAAATTACGACTCAAATTTATTAAATGTCATTCATTTGAAACGTAAATGTTTACATTTTCATCTGACCTTATATTGTCAAATGTTGGATCATGATTTAGTTTTAACATATTTTAGAGCTTAGAAAACAACATTTCAATAGGGATGAGATTAAATTAGCATTCTTACTACAAAATAGGTTCTCGATACATATTAAATGAAATTCTTAACATATATCTTTTTTAAATAAAAAAAAATTGCAAGTGGGAAAAACAAAAACATATATTTCAACCTTATTTTAAAAAAATCAACAACGAGTGCAGTTTTATGTCACTGAAATTATGAAGGACAGATTACTTGAAAACTGGTTGTGTCTTTTGTATCTCTAAAGTAAGTTTTTATAAGCTTAGAGTAGCATTTCAGATAGTGGCCGCATACAGTTTTAATTTGATAATCTAGTATAACATAGTATATACCAATGACTGAAATATTAGCACTTTTACCTTTAATTAACAGTTTTCAACCTTTAATCAGAAGTTCATTTCATATATCTGACTTCACTGTGTTCAGCGGTTTGAAACTCACTCAAAAATTTATTCTAATGTAACTAGCTGTTGCTTACAAAAACTGAGCATTGAGTGACAACTAAGAAAAAACATAAAATCTTCTTGCCTTAAATTTATCGATTTTCTTAATCTTTACCTTTATTTAAGATTTAAACTAAAAATTGATGAAATACTAAAATTTCTTCACTACAAACATTAAAATTTAAAATATTTAAAAAATAATCAAATATACTATAATATTAATTTTAAATATTTTTATCTCATTTAAAATCTTATTTTTTAATTTCATTTTATTCATTTATTTATGCACACAACTAAGTCAAAGTAATCTAAAATGATTTCATTGAATTATTTTAAATGTGTAAGCAAATAGGAAGAACTAATTATTGCTTTTCATATTTAGTTAAGTTACATTTAAACACATAAAAATATTCTTAATAATAAATTTATTGACTGCAGTGAAAGATTAACGGTATAAATTATCTGTTATAAACATATAAAAACTGTAAACTTCCTCATTGATTAATAATAAATTCACTATATCGTAAATTATGGTTTTGTATTTGGATATCCATTTATTCATACATTTACTTTTTTATTCTTTTGAATATTAGCTCATGTTATGACTTCTCACAAAATTAATATGGATCATAATCTAGATTCAAATGATTAAGGTAGCATTAGAAAAATTCTATCATAATCTAGTGTGGCTAATGCTTCCTTAATCAATTTTTAACATGATTGTGTTAAACGAAATCAGGAAAGGGTGTACGATATAAATTTACACATTTAAAAAAAAACTCTAATTTTTTTTTTTTTAAGAATTGGCTTAACGTGATATTCTTGTAGTTGCATATCCCAATTTTAACTAATAAATTATACATTGCAATAATTATTTAAATGTTCCTTGTTTAATTTTTTCATCACTTAATTATTTGAAAGGTAATTGTTTTGCTTTGAGTTTTTAACGAGATAACATGCCGAAAATTTTCTCTTAGAACTCAAATTTATCACTAGCGTTAAAAATAATGGCATTTGGGAAACTACTATTATCATCCATTAGTTAAGGTTATGAATAATGTAACAGATTAACTAAAGTAGAAGCTTTAATTATCAAATTTGGAATTCTGCCAAGTAATATAAGCGTCAACGTTGCAACCAACCCATTGCAAGAGTAGCTTGCTCTGTAAAAGTTGTTTTTCCTTTATAGTACCATAACTGCGGTAAAACCTACATTTTAGAAGTGATTGACCGAGTTGTACTAAAGGTGATTTTGAAATGAGGTGAGACCTGTCTCAAATAAACACCAGTTTTTAAATTACACCATTATGGAGTATTTTTACATTGTTTTATTAAGGTTTTCAAAGTGAAATGTAATAACGTTTTTGGATAAATGGAAGAAGAATAAAAATATTTTTTGCCTATAAGTTTAAGACAATGTATATAAATCAAACATTAAATAAAGTTTAGAAAATCATATATCATTCAAGAATGATAATTTGAAGTATTTTTTAATTTAGATTATTTGTGAATTTTAGTTAATTGGTGGTACATTTCACCTTTTGGTCAATCTTCTTTCTAAAAACTAATTTAAATGACAAATTTATTTTTAATTATAATATTTTTTTTATTTAAATAATTATAGTTATTTTTTTATAATTTATAAATAAACTTTTTTTTTGTTAATGCAATACAAATTATTTTAATAAAACAATGCCCAGAGGAATTTATTTCATATTATTTTATTAGAATTGTTGGTAATGTATATTTCTACATTTTATTTAAATCTAATTATTTATAGTTAAATGGATAAACATATTATGGAAATTTAAAGTAGACTAATATTACAAGTTATCAATATTTTATAATCTTTGCTTTATTTATTTTTTTTAGAAAATTTCCTTAAGAAAATGTTTAACATAAATCAACATAGTCAAATTACTTATTTAAAAAATTAATGTTATTTTTATTTAAATAACCTGATTTATATGATTATATTGATATGACCTAAATTAAATAGTAAAAATTATATATTTTTTTCGCAAATTTCAATAAAAACAGATACATATTTTATATTACCGATTCTTAATTAAAACATTTAATTAAAATTTTATCAATTGATTTAATTTGAACTATAAAGAAGAAAAATAATGTGCATTCTAAGAATTTTTTATTTAACAAACTGTTCTTAAATTAAATTTAAATAGCTTATGTTTTTAAGTATTTTTAAATGATGTTATTTTATGAAAATATTTAATTTTTTAACTATATATTTTGAAAAAATGATATTTAAAAATAGTTATATACAATAAAATAGATATTATCTATAAAATTAGAGAAAGTGTCAAATTTTAGTTAAATAATAACAACTAAAATTTGCTTGGTTTAAAATAATACTAATTATATTTGTTTTCAAAACCTTAATAGAGTTTTATGATCATTTATCAGAATTTTTAAGATGTCAATAACTTTAAAAAATTTTAGAAGATTTCTTACAAAATATTTTACGTTTAAGCACATACCAATTATTTGAGTTTAAATTTTCTATTGACTTATTTCATAATTCAGGATTATTTGCAAGTGCCAAGATTTTTTGTGTAGTTGGAAACATAATTTCTCTAGAAAATTTAAGGAAATCCTAAATATTATTAAAGGGACATAAGAATAACTTTAGAAATATTAGTCTTAGTTGGTTTATCAAACTTGAATAAAATCTTCCTTTGAATCTCTTATATTACTTTCTATTTGGTTGAATTTTTTGATGGGAAAGTAGTTATCTCTCTTCTCGCTTCTAAACTGTGACCACGAGAGAAAAATATGTTTTATTGAAAAATAACTTCAAATCTATTCATTCAAAACTGTTCTTCTGTATGCTCATAATATATGTCACGCTATAAATTTTCATATTATTTTATTTAAATAAAACAAAGAATAAATAAAATGAAGTTTGAAATTTTTTCTTTGTTCTGCTATTCATATTTTTTTATTTTAAAAATACATGAAAAGCACAAAATTTTTCATAGGAATATTATGCATTATTCTTCGTTAAATATAACACTCTTAGAAAGAAAAGTTAAATTTAAGTTCCCAAAAAATAAAAGTGAACATTTCTTCAATTGCACGGAAGCATAGCTTAATAGCTAATATTAGACGCTCTATAAGTCATTTAGAATAGATCTAACGTAAAAACTGAAACAATATTCTTTAAGAACACTATTTTTCATTCTTCCTTTTAAATATAAAGTGTTCCAACACCACTTCGAAATTGGAAGAAATCACTTAAATAATAGATTACGGATACTAAGCAGATGTGATTCTCCCATAGAAATAATGATAACTGTTCGTTCTGAGGAAATATATTTCGGAAAAGGCCCAGTTTAAATCTACGTCACAATTCACTTCTGCCTATCCTGATGAATATAATCATTTTCAGAATCTTTTTACTACTTTTCCGCCATAACGATAAATTTTATTTATTACTATTCTTTGTAATAATTTTCTAAAAAAAGATTTTTTATGAACACGTCAATCTATAGATTTGTACTTGGATATATTTCTTCGAATTCTTCTTTTTTTTATTCGCTTTCATTTCATAAAGTTATACTCCAAAAATTTTTCATTATTTTTTTTGTTCTGTAAAATTAGGTTTTTCACATAGGAAAAAGAATAATAAAAATTAATTTTTGAAAAATTTATGGAATAATTTAGAACTTGGTAGTTCTTTTAATATATTTTTATTGTACTTAATAAACAGTTACTTTTTTAAATTGTATTAAACTAATTTAAAAATATTTAAATTAAATTTTTCGTTTAATAAAAGCGTAATTAAATGCAGCTTAGAGTCAAAATCTAAATTTTTTCACGTATGTTCTTGGTTATAATTAACTTCTCCAGTTGAAATATTAACGAATTATCACAAATAATCTTTTGTTTCTTAAGAAAAACATTTAAAATAGGCAATTATTTTTTTTAACTGCGTCTTAAAATTACCTGAAATTTTCTTTTAAGATATATGAAATTAATCGTGATTATTAAAAAAAAAAGCTAAACCTAATAAAACAATTGCTTAAAGAACTGTAGCTTAACTTTAAAGATGAGATTTATTTTATCGTTAAACTGCTATTAAGAAAATGGATACAAATATTTAAAGATGCCTTTTATATTTTCAAGGATCTGAAGGACAGTTTTAAGAAATATTGCTCTAAGCAATCAAAACAAATCCAACTAATTATCACAATGAATAATTTGCCAAGTAATTAATCTTAAATACAGTTGTTAAAGTTTATATTTCTTGGTTTGAAATTTATTCGTTAATGCTTTTACTTTGTCAAATAATATGCTTTTAAAACAAACAAAGACAAGAAATTAAATGATCTCACAAATATTTATTTTTTACTATATTCAGCAAATTTATATAAATGTAATTTTAAAATATGATTAGTATATTTAGGGTTTCCAAACAGATTATATAAAATAATTCAATAAAGAAAATTTAAAATGCAACATGCCCGTATTTTAAAACAAAAATTATTATAATTAGAGGAATTAGTATCATATATACAGTGAATAAAATTGACGCCATTAAAGTAAAAAAAGTAGCAAGAATATAAGAAAATGTAGAGTATCATTATGCATTGTGAATTCAAGTAAAGTAAAAAAAGTAGCAAGAATATAAGAAAATGTAGAGCATCATTATGCATCGTGAATTCAAGGCTAAGCTTCTATTATATTGGTAATAAAATTAAATAGTGCGAAAAAAATTAAATATGAAGTGATATAAAACATATTAGTTATTTATTTTCCAATATATATTACATAAATTGGTATGAATCAGAATCAAGTGGGTTGATAGTTAAAGTATCCTATTTCATGAGTTATTATGAAAAACAAATACTATTAAAATGCGGAAAAGCAAACACACAGTTTAATGGTCCTTACTCATAATATTAATTTGATTAACAATTTAAATGTTTGAGAAAAAGTAAGGATCAATAAAAGTTAGAATGAGAATTGAAACATTATCATTATATTTTATTAGAAGGTGTTATCTACATACCTATAAGTTTTTAATACAAAGAACAATTTCTATATATTTTTAAAGAACATCATAATTTTATGAAATCCGTTCTAAAGAAAGAATCTAAAAAGAATAAATAATTTTTTTATAAATAAAATAATATGAGTTTATATATTAATAAAAAACTCTTTATTTATAAAATTTCTTTATTTCCTTTTAAGAAAGTATTAGTAAATAATTAAGGCCTTTTTTATGAGTTTAATATTTTATTTAATTTTCATGATAAAACTATCAACCTTTTTTAGAAAAAGAGATAGAAGCTTAGCTATATAATTACTTGCATATTTTCTGAACGCAAGCATTTCAGATTAATTATGTAAACAAAAAATACTTGAATATTTTAATGTTAATAATATATACTCTGTTGGTTGTGAAAGGATATCAAAGATACTTAAAGTTTTTGTTAAGTTATGTACGTGAATTTTAAAAAAAGATTATTTGTGTAATATTGTTTTTAAGAGAAAGTGCAATTTCATTGCTAAAAAATTATACTATAATTTCATAACAAGACTTAAGTAAAAGTGTTTTTTTTTAAATCACTAGGTTCTTGCTCTTAAATTTAGATCATAATTTAAATTATCAGCACATGATATTAATGCGCTACGGTTATACATAATGATTATACATACTGAGATTATAAATATAATGATTATAAAAGCATTATGATATTTCTTATGATTATAAAAAATAAAAAAATGACTATTTCATGAATTAAATTTTAAAGTATTTCAATGACTTAATTTGAGAAAAAACTGAGCATAATAATGCTCCAATGTTATGTGTTTAAATAATTAAATTATATTTTATTAAATTTATTTGCGATATTGTTATTTTGTATGAGTAATCTGCATTTGTATAATACATTTAAATTGAAATTCAAATTATAAAAACTGTACATGTTATTCTTTTATTTCAATCAATTCTATCAATTATTAATATGCAATTCTTAAAGTGTTTGTAATTATATTTAATAACTTAAGATAAATTAATCTTTAATGCAAACAAAGGACAATGAAAACTAAAAAGAAGAGAAACTTTTCTGTGGAACATTAAGCCCTATATAATTATAGTTATTAAATATATTTAAATATATATTTTTTTCAAACAATTTCACATTGAATTATTGTTCAGTATTTTTACACACTTGATTATAAATATGGTGACATATTAGCCTGCTTTTATGTCTACTTTTTTTAATTAAAGAACTATTGATTTTTCTTTCTAGAGTAATGAAAATGTTCTAATGCATCTGCTAGAAATTACTGTGGATCCCATAATTTTACATTCTACGGTACACCAAATGAGAATTTTATGTTCTTATCTTGTCTTATTAACTTAGAATTTCATCATCGGAGAATTTTGAATTAAAAATGAATAGACACCAAAGGAAAATTTGTAAGAAGGAAATTACTTGAAAAAAATAGTGAGCCCTTAGCAGAGATTCAAATTCAGTAGATGTGGAATATTTTTTTCTACCGTTGTTTTTATGATCCCCCGAGGAGACGTATTCCCCGCAAAAACTTACGATCTAATCAAGTTAGAAACCGTATCACGTTGCGATTCCGATTAAAAAATTGTGTTCCAAACGAAAAAGAATCGTATACCTGCGTCTTCTCACCACTGGCATTATGCATCGTCTGCCTCGTGCAGATATTGAAGGAGCGAAAAGAAGAAACTAAAAAAAATTTAAGTAAAAAAACGGAAAAAAATTTACCAGTGGAGGAAGAAAAGTAGGAAGTAATTTCTTAAGTTTCTTTTCGTTTCTTCCTATGAGCGGAATAGATAAAAGTAAGGAAAAAAAAAAGGATCTGAACATGGGAAGAGAGTAAAAAAGCTTCAGAAAACGACAAAATAAAAAAAATATAGCAAGCTATTTTTTTATACTCTTTTTCTCTCTGTATTAATGGAAAACTACTGTTAATAGCGTTTCGTTCGACGGGAAACTAAAATGGCGGCGACGAAAAAATCGATTAATTTAGAGATCAGGCGTATGGAACAGCCTTGCCGTCATTAGGTCATATCGCCTTCTCTCTCTTTCTGCCTTAATGCAGAGAGTGAAATTAAAGAATGCTAGAGAAGAGAAGAGTGAGATTAATTTATTGTTCCATTTGACACGACTCGTTGCGCAGTTGTCGCCATTCGGGCTCATTAGCACAATGTCACGCCAAGTTCAATGCCTACCAAATGAAAAAAATAATTCAGCCAAATAACAATGGCTGCGGAAAAAACAATCCATGAATTCCCTTTAAAAATGTAGTTCGAAATTGATGGGTTATTGAACCGAAAAAGGTCTCGGCCCAAATGTGAGATAATTGATTTGTGAAATTTCCGTTTCGTTTTTAGCTGGGAGAACTTATTTTTCGTTAATTTTTGCTTCGACGTTTTTTTCCACTGAGTTTTCATCAGGAGTGACAATTATGTCGAAGCAAGGTTTTTTTTTCTTATTTTCTAGTTGTTTGATTTTTTTCAAAGCGGAGCGAAGTATTTTACAGCGAATTTGATTAACGGACACGTCGCTGGACATATTATTTTATTCTTTTTCCCAGCAGGAAAATTAGTTTTCTCCCGCCTAAGAAAAATTTTTTGTACTTATTTTCCAGTGACATAGAAGTATTGGGAATTTCTCTTATGTTTTACAAGAACTTTTAAATACATCTTTCATCTATGAAATAGAATTCTGGAAAAAAAGAAGTTAACGCATAGCTTTAAGCGTAAAGATTAATGTTTTTAATGTCCGAAAGAGACATTTGTCACACCTGTTTTTCTTTTTTACTGCTGAATAAATTTATGCAATAAAAAACATTTGTTTCAAGAACCTTTAATATGCTTTATCACCTTTTTCAGAACTAAAGTTATTTAATTATGTCTATTTTAAAGACATAATAAATATCAGAATAGTATTTTAATAGAACTTTGTGACAAATTTCGTTTGTGGATTATTTATGATTCGTTTCAATAAAATTAAATTCTTTTGTGTTAAAGACAATACTCTTAAAGGAAAAATACACAAATAAAACAATCAATTCATAGAAAGATTTCTGCGGGATGCAATATATTTTTTGATTTGTATTGATGACCGCATATTTCTTACCAAACGTATTTTGAACTATAGTCGAAATAAAAATGCATTCTTATGAGTCCCATAAATAACAAGATGCCATGAAATTAAAAGTTGTGGATTGTAGGAAGTTTCTCAGAATCCGGTAAAATAGATCTGCACTTAAAAATTAAATATTTTTATTCTTTTAATATAAATAACTGGAGTTCTCGTACATGCATAAATTCGTTCAAAGTTAATATTATAGATATCATACATTAGATTTTAATCTGTATGAATGAAATACTGTGACTATTTTATTTTTCAAACATGTTATTTCTATTCAGATGTGTGAGGGGTTTTGGAAAAGAGTGGTGTGCTATACCCTAAACTTTAATGAAATTATCTTTAAAATAATTATTTTTAACAAACAAAATACTCTAAAAATTGTTTTTAATTTAATTTTTTTTTAACTAAATCGAAAAAATAGCGGTTACAGTTAATGGGAAATTATTTTAAATGATTTTTATTTTATAATGCTATCAATACAAATAATTAATTCTATTAAGTAAGTATTTATTCATGACAATTTTATTTAATGTTTGAGTAATAAGTATGTAGAATTTAAATGTCACGTGGTTAGGAAAAATTTAACATAAAATATAAAACTTTTTTGCCCTCTGTTTTTTTTCCATAAAACATAATTAAATTCTAAATGAGTAATATAGAGGTTTGTTCAATTATTATTTTAATATTGTTAGTCAGTTATTCATTACTTTAATTAAGATTTATAAGTTTACATTCCAAAAACATCAATGAAATTTTACAAATATTTGGAATCTAAAATTCAATTTACTACTAAAAACTTATGTACATATATAAACAACCTGACATACTACACACACACACACACACATTTAAATAGTAATATGTACTTTAAAAATAATAATTTAGATCTTTAGAAGTTATCAAGACAGATTAAACATTTTTCGTACAAGTATTCTATTCCCTTCTAAATAGACATTTAATGCAATTTAGTGACATATAATGAAATTTAGTCATGTAAATATCTAATGTACTCTAATGCATTTATAAACATTGTAATGAAATGATTTAAAAAAAAAGGCTTAATATTTAAGTTAATATTCATATACATATATTTTAAAAATATTTTGCTTTAAAGAATCAAAAGTAGAGTAATAAATCTAAATTATTTTCATTGAATTGTACAAGTGAAATAAAAATAATTATTTAATTTTCTAAAATTTCCATGGTTGATGATGATGATGTAAATTGCAAAATTTATTCTTTAACTAAACGCATATTGTGTCAACAAGGAAGCAAGGAGCTTTATGATTGAAAACAAGTCCATCACCAATCCCTATTTATTCAATATCTCTATCGAATATTAGATCTCTAGTGAATATCCGCTCACAAACTCAGTCAGCTCGTGCTAAACTTAAATGTTCATTTCAATCAACGGAGTAATAAGCTTTCTGTTTATCATAGCAGAAGAGGGCTTAGTATGCAATCGAGTTGAGAACTGAACACGCAGAAGCTTATGCATAGATTAGCATGGACTTCAATTGCAGGATTGCTATCCAAGATAGAACTTCATACGAAGAAATTTATGTCATAGTTTCAGTTGAGATATATTTATTCGAACGATCAAGAAATACAGATAAGTACTTAGAAAATGAATTCTTACACTCTTTATTTTCTTTAAAAAAAGCAAATTACATGAAAATATGATTTCAATTTCTTGATACAAAATTGTTGTAGAAGATAGAATGCGTTGCGGATATTTTCCAATAATTCAAATGTTAAAGTA
>JAPDSC010054882.1:295373-323306 GCA_026290005.1 Latrodectus geometricus
GGAATATAAATAAAATTTTTGAAAGGTAATTATAAGAGAATAAGTGATTTTAGTAACAAATAACTTTTTTCAATGAATTCCTTTTTCATATAATATTTTTTTACTCAACATGGTACAGTTGAAAATAGTAATGTTACATCTGTTTAAAAAATATATAATTAATTGCTTTTAAATGTCTATGTCCATTAAGTTATTTTAAAAAGAAAATAATTTTGTTTGTTTATGTTCCACGATATTTTGTTTAGTTATTATCCATTTTTCCTAGAAAACTTCCTGTTTTTTTACGTAACAGCGTCCTTTTCCTGAACTTTCCATTGATTAAGAATTCAGGATTATGATTAATTTAAATAAATTACCCTTACGGAGAATAAATTTCAATTAAAATTACAAAGTTGCACAATAGCCTTGCAAATATATTTCAATTCCTGACAACAATACCGTTGGAGAGATAGCTTCGATAAGAATTCAGATAAAATATTCGTCTTGGGGGGAAATATCCGGTATTTATTATTCTGAAAGCTTAATGATTTGTAATTATCATCCTCCTGGTGGAGTTCCATTAGGGGAAATTTCATCCCTTTAGAAGTTTAAATGGAGAAGTTAATGTCCAAAACCTCTTTACAATTCGCCAAGCGGAACCCCTAGTGGCATTTAAAGAATATTCTAAGCATCTACTGGAGCATTTCAAAACGGTACTCAAATTCCTAACGATTCCTCGTTTTAAAAACAATGTTCCCCCCTCTTTTAGCCCTAAGACGCAAACATGGTCAAGTTTTCTTTTTATGTTTAAGCAATGAAATAACGGAATAGGATAAAAAAGAGAAGATCCCAATGACAAAAAGAGTAGCAGTGGAAAGAAGAGGAGAAAAAAGTTAACGGGGTTCTTTGTTCAAGTTTTTTTTTGTTGCTATTTTTTTGGCGACTTGGCGCCGGCTACTGATGGCCAAGCATCTAGGTCAAAAGTGCGCTTTTCAAAAAATTGCGTAATGTGGCATGCCTTTTGTAACGGTGATTACTCCCTGTTAAAAAAAAGAAGAGAGAAATAAGCATACACAAAAAATATCACTGGCAAAGAAAAGAAAAATTAGATTGAATATACGAGCATCGTTTTTTGGTGATTAGCATATCTTCCTCGACTAGATGGTTCATCATTAGTCTCTCGAGGCTCGGGAATTCCGGTTCGGAAAAATTTGTTCCTTCATCGATGAAAAGAGCTGGAGACGAATAGCACAATCGATTCGTTTTGCTTCGATTGAAATTATCGTATCTGGACTGAGCAAAGAGAAATTTTTCTGGAGGAAACTTCGGATATCTATATATTGACCACTCATCGATTGGAAAAGAGTCTGCCTCGTTTGTAACGAAAAAACTAATTTAATTCAAATCTTATTAAATTTCGATTTTGAAAGGGGAAAAAAGTAGTTAACGATTCATGAAAACTAATATTTACATTTGAAATTTATTCAATTTTTTAAATTATTTTTTGATACGTTGATATCAACAATTTCAAACTGCTCATTCATATTCTTAATCATTAATTTTGGAGAGTGATTAAACTTTTGAATCTAATTGGAAGGAGAAAAATAGTTTGTGAAAATAATACCCTAATTTAAAATTGATTAATTTTTGTAAATTTTCTGATATCATTTTGTAAAATTACCTTGATTAACTTGGAATATTTTAAAATGTGATCAAATAAATAAAGATGATTGTAAAAAATACGTAAATAAGTACATGGTTAAATAATCATCAGTTAAATAATTAAAAATATTAAATTCAAATTGTTATTTCAAATTATAAAAAAATTATTTGTATGATTAAAATATACAAGAATAAGATACGTTCGATAATATACAATTTTATCATTGCTGAGAATCATAATTAATATTTAATTCATGGCACTCTTTCCAATATTCCTCTTCAAATATATTTTAAATTTACGACTTATGTACAAATATAAGAGTCTACAGTCCATTGAAAATAATCTATGAAGCAAACCAAATATACGGTGAATGGAATTGTATTCATTGAAAAAAGAATAAATTGTTTCAAAGCAAAATTCAAAATGTTGTTTTTTTTTTCAAAGCTCCCACTTGAATACATAAAATTTTACTTTGGCATTCAATTGCATTAAACTTGTTATATGCTCATGAAATAAGGAAAAAACAATTCAAAAACTTTTATGCTAGTTACACAGTAACCTTACTAATAATGATGAAATAATTCCTCTAAGATATATATTTCCACTTTTTAGTAATATAAATTATATAAAATTAACAAAAAATGGATTTGAAATATATTAATTAATCAAAGAAATATATTGGAAAGAATTGCATGAATGAAATGAAATTCCTGATATATTAAATTTATTAAATAATATCGGTTGTATGTAAGTATGAGACTAACAAAAAAAAAATAATAATAAAAAAGAAAATACAACGAAACACAGAGATCTAATAAAAAATATTTGTTTTAATCAGTCCATTAAATCTTAAACGTCAAGGTTAATTTAAAAATGAATTCTAAAGAAATTTTAAACTTTTACAAAATTTTAATTCGGGATGGATAATTTATATTATATTGATTTTTTGAATTTTTTACATACCATTAATTTATTTTCCCTTAAATGTAATCATTACTTACCTATTAATTAAATTATCCTTGTTTGACTAAATCCACTGAAATTAAATTGTAAAATCCTATTATACTAACCATACATTTGTACAAGGCTTATCTAACTGTTCAACATTCGTCCATCTAAATAACTAACAGTTTAAAGTTCAAAATAAATTCACTGATGTTCCAAAAAATGTGTTTATATTTGTCTTTTGGTAGGCATTGAATCTAAAATAATAAAACTGAAAGAAATTGTTTCCTACGAAACTAATTTTTCATAGATCTACTTAAGCAACCGGAGGCATTTGGCAAACATTTGAGATTGTGTAAGTAACATTTGATTTCTTTTTTACGCTTTGAATTTCATATAAAACCAAATATTTTAAAAGTTTGTAGAAAATATATGCAAACTTTTTTTATGTATACTTTTCATTAAAATTTAATTTGTAGAAATGCTTAGATAAAACATTTTCGTTTGAGTTTACGTTAAAATATATTCCAATTTGATTATGAAATGCTGGATAAAATCTATACTTTGCTCAAATATAATAGATTCTCCTATGTAAAGTATTTTACATTATGTGGTGACTTAAAACAATTTTTCCCTAGAAAATTAAATCGTTTTTTCGCTATGTATAATATTTACTAGATACATTAAAAGTAATTATATGAAAGTAAGACTAAGTTGTAGTAAACATACAAAACAAAAAATAATTGTATAAAACTACATATAAAAGAACTTATATTAAGCATTTACATTTTCGCCTGAGTTTATGATTAAATGTATTCTAATTTGATTATGAAATGCTTGGTGGAATTTATATTATACTTAAATATCATAGATTCTCCAATACAGACAATTTTACGTTATCTGTTGTATCAAAACAAATTTTGCTATAGTAATTTAAATCGTATTTCATGTTTTATAGCCATTTCTAGATAAACTAAAATTTTAGATCTTATTTAATTTTCCTTATTTTTAAAAAACACATGTTGTTAGTCTTTTATAGATATAATATTTTAATTTATAACAATTTCTGCGAAAGTTAAAAATAAAGTATGATATCGATTTCTCAAATTGCTCTATAAAACTACAATGGAATTCAACCAAATTATTTTGTTATTCTAAATTACATAGTAAAAATTTTTTTATGATTAAAGTTATATTTTAATTATATGCCTGAAATCTTTTTTAATTTATTTATGTATTTTATTGAGATTAAACTGCTCAAAAATGTTATTAATATCATCATGCATGTGCCATTTTAATATTTCACGAACACTTATGATACTTGTCAATAGATAATACTCCCTAGTTCTCTCTTCAGTGCATTTATGGAAAATATAATTCATTTCAAACTCCATGAAAACTGGCATTTAAGAATGAAACTTAAATCATTGATACAAGAATAGAACTGATTTTACTGACTAATCCATTTAATTAAAAAATAAGCTTACTAGAAATTTAATGTACCAAAGATTTATTTTGCTTTTATTTAAAAGCAATACTTTATATCATATTGACAAGAGTTTATTAATTTAAGCTACAGAAGATTATTCATTAATAGGAGTAAAAGAGCTTATTAATCATTGCTAAGGAACATGACTCCTGAGATAAAATTTCAACTGCATTAATAGCTTAGATTGATTAATATTACTAAATTGAGCATGTGCTGGAGTGCAAGCATTTTTAACGTCTTGGGTTTCCAACGGATGGTGTTGAAATTGTTCATTTAATATTTTCGTAGACTATTTGTAAATCAGAGTGTTGGTCATTTCAATTGCCGTTTAAATTTTGAATCGCTATAAGCAGAATTAATTTATTAAAACATTCTATCTACAAAATACAAGAAATATGGTTCTTAATGTGTCTATATGATTATTAGCCTCACCATTTTTCTTATGAACAGTTTTACCATTCTGAATGAACTTCAATGCTTTTCTTTATTGAGTTACTAATATAATGTGATGTAATCTTAAATAACTTATTATTTAAAAATAGAATAATTTGTTCAGATTTGGAAGTTTATTAAATAAAATATATAAATATTTTACACTTGGCCTGAAATATTATAAAATTTCTAAATTGCACTGATATAATTAAAGTTGTAAAAATATCACCATCTACACATAGATTTACTTTAAGATGATCATTTATCTTATAAAATCATGCACGAATTTTCAAAATGTTTTGGCTTATGTAATATATATTATTCACATAAATACATAATTTAATAATCAATTTAATGAAGAAAGAGTCTTTTCGTATTTCAATTCGATGTTTTCACTTTAATATTATTCCTCTGTCTCTGATTTGCATAAAATCTATTTATTTGATCAGATAAAATTTGTAGCCTTCTTAAGGTCACCAACAAAAGGCTTTCAATTTAATGAGTAATTTCTTCGGCTATTAACTAATAGTTTCCAGTATTTTCTCCATTAGTTGTTATCACTATTTGAAGTAATTCTTTTGATTACTAAGAACATTCTTGTGATGTTTTCAATTCGTTAAAAAAATAGAATATATACAATATGAAACTATTTATATTCAATTACATTTCATTTATGAGCAGAAATGTGCGCGTCTCAATAGTTTCCCTTATATAAGTTAAGATTATAAAGAAAACATTGAGAAAAATTTCTTGTTACCTTACAATACAAATTCAAGCAAATGGGAGGAAAGTTTTGTTGTTAGTATTTTAAATGTTCTCGAAAAGGTTACAAATATAGTAAAGGTCATATATTTCACGTTAAATAAACATATTCTTATAAAATTGAAATATACTCTTTAAATAAATTGTGATTTTCATAGCGAAAACTGTAAAAGCTACTGGGAATAGGGAGGCAACTCTTCAAACACTTAAGACTGACTGATAGCCCTCGGTGACAAAAAAATTGAAAATGTTGTTAATTTACAATTAATTTAAATTATTTTGCACATGAAAGTTAATTCGATCTACTTTCGGAATTTGAGGTGGATTCTGAACCCTTTGAAATTCCAAACCCGAATTAAAACCGAAGAATTGTAGTAATTAAAAAATAATAAAAGATATTGTGATGCTTATCAAAATATGAGTAATATTTTTTTAATCGCTGCTTCTTTGTGCTTACGGAGCATTAGTATTTGCAATCGTGTTTCAGCTAATTGTTTCAATTTCCTTTATATTTTTTTCACTGTGGAACTCATATTTTATATTTAACAAGTTAAAAATTGTTTTTGATATTTATAAAACTATGTTGTTTTCTCGTGAGCTATTAGGAAAGAAATATTGTTTCACACGTTTTTTCCATTTTAAGCATGTTTTCAAATAGACATAATAAAAATATGTTTTTCATGAAAAGTCTAATTTTTAAAGATATTCATGTTAGCAAATTTGACTTATCTTAGTCTTTTATTTTAGGATGTGACTTTTGATCGACATGATGTTTCAAATGACTCTTATCGAAAGTTTCTATTTTAAAAATGATGTGTATTTAGAACTACAGATGTACATAAGTTTTATTAAAAAATAAAATGAACATAATAAATGCAAAATAATATTACGCTTAGTAAACTTGATTATTATAGCGTATACTTATATCTAGCGATTAGAAATATGCATAAAAATAATTGTTTTACATCCAAAAATTATTTTAGAAATTATAAGGAAATTTGCTCATTATAATTATGAGTAAATCCAAAATCAACCCCATCCATAATTCAGTGAAATCAGCATTTAACTATACTAATCATAATTGCCAATTGATCTGTAGTATGGATGCTTTATTAAATCGCAGCCACTGCTGGGTGAATAATATTGCAACAATTATTAGTTCAGATCGAAAAGCCATTTACCAAATGCTTACTCAGCTCAACTTTAACGAACGTGTCGGCCGTCCTGTGAGAACGTGTTGCCTATTATAAGCGCATTAGCCTATCTGGCTGGGAGAGCTAATATGCACTGCATGTGACACGCATGGATTAGCTGCTGGTATCCGCTGATCCCCATAGTTCTGCGTAAATGTTCAATTACGATGAGACTTCTTCAACAAATAGAAATAATTTAATGATTAATCACTTGTTTATGCATTGGGAGGTGGCAGCTTATGCAGAGTGTTCCATGTACCGTGAGAGGTATATTGAGATTGTCACTTTAAAGAATATAATTAGTGAATTAAGGAAGTCAGTAATAATATCCTCAGAATCACTTTAGATAAGTAATAAATTTTCTTTCGACAAGTAATTTTCTTGGTTAAAAGTTTCTTAAAATTTGTTCTGAAATCTCAAATTAATGATATTGTTAACATGTGTATGTTTTGCTTTTTATTACAACGTGATTTTTATGGCTATTTTAAATAAAGATAATCTACTAAATTTAAGTAGAATAAAATGTATTACATTCACTGATATTTCATATCATATAACAAAAAAATGTGCAACTGTGTAAAATAATAAAAAAAATATAGATAAACATCAATGGTTATAATAGTTTTGAAAAGAGGTGATATCGAAATCTTTTCAATGGTTTCCTAGTTCTTTATTTTTAAATAGTTCAAAGTCATCATAAGGATTAAATTAAGGGAATTCAGTAACTCACAACGTGTACTACAAATGCACATCGTTATAGTTATATTATATATACACGCGCGTTTAACACAAATATACTATATTTATGCATACAGATAATACATAGTATTTAAAACTCAAAAGGAACATTTTAGCGTTTTATAACTTTGCATTTAGCTGCATTTTTAATCGATTTCCTCTACTATACTGGAAACTATATATATATTTTAAATATTTGATAAATTTCATAGATTTCCTTCTGACTGGATGTTGATGAAGGGAAAAAGGAGAACTTATGATAAGGAGCTACTTTTATTGTCAAATGCACTAAAACAAAATTTGTTACAGAAAACCTGCTGTATTTTAATGGGCATACATTAGAAAAATATCACTGAACGATTAGATTATAAATATTATTCTATAACCAGTCATAATACTCGCAATAAAGTGTTTTTCCTAGGTACACAGAATTTATAATAAGGTATGCAGTCAAATTTGTTGTGAAGTGATTCTCCTTGAAGACCATTACGAGTAAATTTAATTATATACCTTGTAAAATCTATTCAAAAAACCATAATGAAAACAAAATAAAAGATTATATATGCATTTATTCTAGCTTATAGTTATCCCAAATTGTATTTTCTTTGAAATAAATTTGCATTTTTAGTTAAAAATACTTTTTTACCATAAAGTATTTCTATATTCATAATTTATATATAAAATATATCAAATAAAGATAATTTTGATTGGATATATTCTATGCATCTTTAGTTAAGTAACTTCACTATCACCTCTAGTGATTTATAGATCATATTTAGCCTTTTCCCATTCTTATCTCCAAATCAATAGAAATACTATTCTTGCTTTCATCTGATTTATTTAATCTATGATTATTACTAATTCACCCATTTATTTTCGAAATAATCTCGTGGAAAGAATCCTTCAACTGCGGGGTTTATCGAAATTTATTTTCAAATTATTGCGATAATTCCTGGGAGTGGAATGCTCACGCTAATGACTTCGGATAAGAGAAATCAATTATCGTTGGAGTAATTAAATTTCATGAAGAGCAATTAGTTAAATCAGAAACAAAACATCTAATTAGAGAAACTTCCATCAGGGGGAAACGTCTTACTTTGTTGAATATGTATCAAAAACTGCAAGGCAGCAATTAAAAGAGAAATAGCATTTATCTTAAAGAAAAAACGTAAATCCTAGAGATCTCTTTAAAATTTTTATAAATTAAAAACCTTGAATTTTTTTTATCCTTGTTTTTATGAGACATTAAAATTAGTTTTTTTAATCACTAATTAGGAAATATCTTTCATAATTTTTGGTTTATTATTATATAAATAAATATGTTTTATGTAACAGTTATACAATATTATCGCTAACAATTATGTATAAATTATGCATTTGATTTTGTGAAACAATACATAAAGGATAATAAACTCAAAACTGAATAAGTTGTTAAAATATTTCTTAAGAAAATATTTTTAAACATTTTTTCGACAAATTATATTGAGCGAAATAACAAATAATCCAAGATTTTACAAATTCATGCACTCTTGAAATATTAATATAAAACATTAAAACAAATACTTAATTGTTAAAGTTATTAACAGGATTTTGAGTTTTAAGTATATAATATTTTCTTGGCAATATCACTATAATCATATCTAATAAAGATAATGTCTCTTTCTTCAACCAATACAAATATTGATGAAATAATAAAATGAGGAAGAAATATCTTTCTTTCAGTATATTCCTTCCTCATTATGAATGTATTATCAAGTTAAAAATAAGCCTATATTTTTCATGTCTTTTTAATTTGCATGACAAATCTAATTCAATTTAACTTCTTTCTAATATTAGGAAACAATTTATATTTAAATTATTGTATTCATTATAAATGCACAGATTTAATAGTCCGGTTTTAATTTTAAAATACAGGTGATTATCAAAATAATGGAGGCACTTGTGAATAAAAGGGACATTTAAGAATTTGCTTCATAATCTTAGCTACCAGATTTTTTAAGATAAAAATGCAAATATTAGGTAGTATGAGAGAGCTGTAGATTTGTCTACGTTTTGAATTTCTGTCAGAAGCATAAAATGTCAGACCTCACAGATTTTCAGAAAGGCCAAATTGCAGGAGCCCTACTAGCTGGAGCAACAGTGATTGAAACATCCCAGCTTTTAGGCGTTTCTAGAGGTACGGTGTCTAAAGTTATGACACCATACACACAGCGAGGAAAGACAAGCTCAGCAGAGCAAAATAGTGGACGGAAAGAGAAACTGATTGAAAGAGACCAATGGGTATTAAAGCAGATGGTAATGTCTAAAACAAACAACTGAATAACAAAGTGACCGCAGAGCTCAATCAGCAACTGGATTCTGCAGCGTCAATAATTACAATTAGGAGATACCTTCATAACGAAAACATCTAAGGCAAAACAGTAATTCCAATGCCACTTGTCACAGATGTTAATGCCAAACGTCGTGTAGAGTGGTGCCGCAACCACAAAACCTGGTCGATGGATAAGTAGAAGACTGTTATATGGTCAGACGAATCATGTTTCATACTTTTCCCCACAACAGGACGGATACATGTCTGGAGAACACCTGCGCAAACATATGATCCTGATTGCCTCCTTCCAATTCTCAAGGATGGAGGTGCATCGGTCGTGGTATGGGCAGTCATGTCATGGGTTTCCTGTTGGTCCAATCGTAACTTTGAAAGGAAGGATAACTGGGGAAAGTATAGAGAAGTTTTAGCTGACCATGTCTATCCTATGATGCAAACTTGTTTCCTGCAGGAGATGGAATTTTCCATTATGATAATTCCCCACTTCATGCAGCCAGAGATGTTCAATCATGGTTTGATGAACATGAGGTTGAAGTGGAACGTCTACCTTGGCCCGCACAGTCCCCAGATCTCAATATAATCGAATCATTGTGGTTTATTTTAAAGTTTTCAATCCGGAATCGATATCATCCACCGGCTTCTCTCACAGAACTTTCACAATATCTCCATGAAGAAAAGTACAACAGTCCTCTAAACACTATTCAGAATTTTTACGATTTGATTCCCAGACGAATCTAAACTGTATTATATGTCAAAGGCGGCCCTACGCGATATTAATGAAAAATTCCTTCAAAATCTAGGGTGTTTCCATTATTTTGATAACCACCTGTATGTTTTTTATACGTTATTAATATTTTACCGATGAAAATTGTTTTCAAATATATATACTCTACAAAGGGAAATTTTATGATTATCAGCAGATATTCCCCGAAAATTCATTTATGATCTTTTGTTAAAATATGAGACATAGAAGAAATTTTAAAAAAAACTAATTAGAAATATGTCAAAAAAATTTAGTGCTTGCTTTGTGATAAAATGATAAGAGCTTAACATTTTTAATTAATACTATAGTTATTTAATATAATGTTAATTTTCATTTCATTAATAATTCGTTCAAAAACAAAATGAAAGGAATTTCTACCTATAGTAGATAAATAAATTCAATGAATTCAGTAAGAAACACTTTTACGATTATTTATTTTTTAAAAAACTAAAATTACCAATTTCTGCTTTATTTAAAAACTGAGTGGTTGTTATGTACGACAAAATAAAAATATAAATCATCAATCAAACTATTATTAATTTTCAAGATATAATTTTTGTATGCATTCAAATTTAATCGGTCTAGACTTTAACGATTATTTCGATGAAGCCTTGAGAATAATTTCAGAAAGTAGCAGATTTCATTATTCATTGAAATCATAATATGTGTGTTTAATCAGTTCGTTTCTAATTTAGAATATGTTTCTAGAAATGAATAGAATACGAGATTCAGTAGTTAGATGTGTATTATTATACTATAACTTTTATAACATTAAAATTTCTACTTAATTAAAATTTTAAGCTCTTAAGATAACGATCTCATAAATTTTCTTCAGCTTACATATCCTATTTGTATAAATTACAATCAAATATTGTGGTATTACTCTTTTGTTAACGGCATATTCAATTATGTTCAAGCATTTGCAAATATTTCAACTTTTGATTTGCAGATATTTAATTTTGTAATAAAACTTGATGCATAAATGGACAGTGGAAGTATTTCAAGTTCAAAATACTATCAAAATATTATAGTAATGGACATTTGAGTACTTAAGTCTTTATCATTAATTCATTAATAGAATATCATTTTAAGTTCCATTGTATTTTGAGAAAATATTTTTTTATGTAAATGTGCTAATAGTTATCTCAAGGCTATTAAATTCAATATTTCCAATAAGATGTTAATATTTAAGTGTATATCTTATAAATACACATCATATTTCTTTGTTTATCTGCTTTAGATTGCACGGCACTTTTCTCACCATGTATGATTAATTACACCATTGTATGATCTTAAATTAATATTTTAGTATTTGTATCAGCTTTTAAAAACCATTAATATTTGATTTTTCCACTTCCAAAATGAAGAAGCTGTTAAAGGGCAAGACTGCTATGATAAGTTGTAAATAAAATTATCTAATCTTTCATTTTCTTTCACATTCTATCAACACCAATTTTTCTTTGATTATCTTTATCTTCATGAACATATAATCCTTACCCTATGCTGTAATTAACTATTTTAATAGCGCTTATTTGTTAAGGCCTGCTAAATATATTTAACTCTTTGGGATATTACTAAGTCACTATCATTACTAAAAAACCGCAATATTCTGATTATTGTGATCAATATTTTAAAATATTTAAATATAACAGCTGCTAATTTTAAACACAATAAGTTTTTTAATCCATAAATTTTAGCAGCAATAACATTCATGACCAATGCATATGTAGTAGAACTTAAAGGGCAAATACGAGTAATGTTCTTTTTAGAATCTATTTAATTTCATTTTATTTTCCTATTTAATCTATATTATATAATCTTATTATATTTTATCTTATTTATTGTCAACATTATGCAACAGTTTACAGATTATTGTGAATCACTCGGTTTTTCAAGTCATGAGAGAATCTGACAGAATTTGATTCGGGAAACAGGGAAACATCTTCTTGATAGAGCCAGTACAGTGCGGTGACACTCAGTCATGAATTACATTAATTTTGTGCAGCTTAAAAAAGTACTTAAAACTAAGTATATACGCAAACCAAAAAGGCAACAGTTGCTGATTAAAGTAAGTGGTGCATTTATGCGACATCTTTATACAGACCTATTATTCACAAAACTCACACCGTTACTCTAAATATTGGGTCAGAATGTCGAATGCATGATGGAATGTGTATTCCACATGGTATTTATAAATACAAATATAACATTCATGATGTCGTATACAAAACAGGGACTCTGATGAAAACACAACTACAGATTCCTGCCTCCAAATTTGCCACTGATCATATTATTGGAGTTGATCTTAATTGTGATACAGTTTAAATGGTAATCAAAGTATGATTATTTGCTGACAATCCAATCTATATTGCTGAAAGTCGTTATTCTGTCCGTGAAGATATTTTTGTCCGTAAATGATTTATTTTCCTGATTACAGATAATTGATGGAGATGGATGGTGTGTTTTAAGGTTTTTTACGTATAGTTTACCTTCTTTTCTGTTAGTAATATGTCTTTCACGGTGTTCTATTTTAGCTCTCATGAACCCACCAATTCTATAGACAGTCATCTGTCCTTGATCAATAATGGCATCAATATTATGTCGAATAAGCAACTGCCCCAGGAGTTCAAAATTTTTCTTAAATCAAAATAAGTCCTGTGCTGGTAGGCACTTCTCCTTCCTGCAAAACATTTAACGCTTTCTTTACTGAAAACAATTTTAAATGAACCTCAAACTTCTTATATAAATCTCTTTTAAAGTACACATTGTTAGTATACTTTTTGATCTTTATTTTGCATGAATGCTTTAAAAATGTATTTCCTATAATTTTATCAGTCATGTAACTTCCATTTGTATGATTGGCACATTCATGATTAATTTTAAAAGAAAGTAGAAAATAGATAATTATGATTTCATGATTATAATTTGGGAGATGTTTCTTAAAAGAAATTATTTTATTACATCTTATTCATTATAATTAAACTAAATTCTATTAATATTTCTCAAAAATATGCTGACACACTTTATATTTCATAATTTTTTTCAACTGCCTTAAATAAGTTTCTAACAGTATTAGTCAAACAAAAATTTCATTTCTTTAACTTATAGAAAAAAGGAATTTTTCAAATTGATTAATATTATCAGCATCAAGTAAAGAAATAATTCACAGTCAGCTTATGCATCTAGTTATGCTTATTTTGTTTCAAAAGTATAGTTTTACGATAATATATTTTAAATAAAATTGAAAAATTACAATCTTTTTTTTTTATCATCCGTAGCATTTCATCGTTACTATCGGGCTTTTGCTAAGCACTTTTTCAAATGTTGGCGTTGAAAAACGACAAGAAAAGCATTAATGTTTACGAATTATTGGTTTTTTGGCGTAATTTATTTCCACAGTCACTCAAAAAGTTACAAAATTTGTTCAAAAATGGAGAAGTGAGAGAGAGAGAGAGAGATATGCTATACCTATATTCGGTATTCCGTAATTCTTATTAAATAATCGAGCATTCATGAACATTTATCGAAAAACATGGATGCCACGTTAAAAAAAGAGGGATATATACGAGTATTGGTATCTCATAAATAAAGGAAGCCTTACAAATAACGCGATGATATTTGAACATCTGCTGCTAAATTTATTCACTGTTGTGATAATAATCTGATTCAAATCATCTTTGTCGGTAGCAGATGTTTTATGCGATTTCTCTTTCTTAGAAATCTAGACTGTTAAACGATTTATAGAAGGTTTTTGTAAAGGACTTAAATTTTTTATTCTTTTTTAAATTTGCGAAATATATGGTTATTATTAAACTTGTTTTGTCAAACGTTGCACTTTTTAATACTTTTTGAGGATTTTTGTATTGAAATGCATATAACATTTATTTAAAATGACGCATATTTATCGGTTTCAATTATAAAAGCAAGTACAGAAATTATTTTAGGAGACATAGCATTATTTTTTTGGGAAAAACCTTAAGTTCAGAAAATATTTAGTGGAAGCATATGCAAATGAGTTCTACTCACAAAAGTGGTTATTTGAAGGAAAATTGTAAAATATTGTTCTTGTATTTTGATTTATTATCTGAAGATTATATTTATATTATGTTCAATAAACACAATAGTAAAAGGTGTTAGTATATGCTACGTGATGTGTTGTTCATTAAGCTAATTATGTTAAAAAATAATATGGATTATTTACGTTTAACAGCAATAAAATTCCTTATTTATCATCTTTATTAATCTTATTTCTCAGATAAACATTGATTAATGAGATATTATATAAAGTGAAAACAAGTTATTTTTAACTACAACAATAATAAAAGGTAATATATTAAGGAAATTAACTTCCTCGTTGTAGAAAAATTTTTAATTCAATACCCGACTGAAAATGATGTGAATCTCTAGTAGCTAGATGCGTGAAGGGTTACTGGGATCTCATATTTTTCTGTTTCTCGTAGTCCAGGTTTTAACTTCGTTTGAGTTTTCAATTCAAATTTTCTATATATTTTTATAATTTTTAATGAACAATAATGTACTAAGACGAAACTAAAAAAAATAAACAATAGTTTCTATCTGTATATAAGCCGGCAGGTATCATCGGTACATATATATCAGAAAGTACCATATCGAACAATTAACCGATTGATAAGTAGTCTATTTTTGGGTTTAACATCGGTTCTCCCATCGTATTAGAATATTTGGTCAAATATTGTTCATATTTCTCATATTCTTTGATCTAGATGATTTTCAAACTTATAATGATGCTTAAAATGTCTTCTTTTTGATTCCAAGTATAGCCAAAATCGTTAAAGGTAATGTCAATATACAATATAGAGTAAATATAAAAATTCACTGCGCCCTAATGGTAAACCTTGCTTTTCGTTGTAGAAAGTCTCAGGTTTGGTCACATACACTGATGAGAGGTAAATGTTGAGCTTTTACTTTCGGCATGTGCATCTGCTTGATGCTTAAATCTTCTTTTTTCTTCGTGAGACATACTATTTTGTTTAAGTGTTCTTAAAAATTCTTCTTTGGTACTTAGAGGCGGCAGATATTATATCAAGATTATTGTTTACATTTATATACATTAATGCAAAATATAATTTCTTACCAAAAATGTTGATTTTATTTCTTCTTCAAGCATTAAATATTTTTCATCTGAATAAACATTTTATCAAAAAAATTGTGTCACCTATTTCAATCAAAGTAACTTAATAGAAATTTATGAAAAAATGTATGCATTTATTTTGAAAGTAATTTAAAATATACTTGTAGTTCAACATTTACAAGTTCCTTTATGTTTCGAACACACTGGTCATGAGCTATTCTTCTTATGAAATTATTTAAATTTTTTATGAAATAGGAAATAATAATTAAATACTATGTTAGATGAATATTGGTAATGATTCACCGATGTGTTTTTTTTTTCTTTTCTCATGCTTTAAATAATTCCTCGTTAGTACAGCAGTTTGAGATTCACATTGACCATTTGCACAAGGATGTAAAGATTAAACTTCTTTTTTAATGTATGTCTTTTATAATATGTAAGAAGAAGAAATTCAATACCTCTGTCATTCTTATATAAATGTATATTATCAGGTAAGTTAGCCCCGAAATCTACAATCACCACATAGACCTGTTGCCCAGTCAAGGATCAACAACCATGGATTTTTTTTATATTTTTATGAAATAAATATCTAAATATTATGAAATTCTTACACTGTTAGCTTGTAATCGGTGCAATGCAAAATTACTTATCGGAAATTGAGACTTTTTGGATATTAAAAGAATATACATTTATAAAATTATATGTATTTTCGTTCTCAAAAATTTTGATCAAAAGGATAAAGTTAGATTCTATAGCATACAATTAATTTAAAACAAATATAATTTCTCAACATTAAAATTGCACATTTTTCCCAAAATAATAAATATTTTTAATAAACCTCATAAAACTCTATTGAGTTATGCAGATTGGAAATATAAAATTGGAATAATTGAATTCAAATGCTTTTCATATTATGAGACAAAATTTTCAATAAACATACAATATTGAAATATCGAAGAGATTTTTATGAAATTTGAGAAAAGTTTTCCCATAAGTAGAAATTTTCGCTTTTTTTCGTGAACTTGAAAATTAAATGTATCATAAAATCCTAATAGCTTGATGATTTTTCGTTAACTGTACAAAACTTTTGTATAATATTTTTAATTACATTTGCTTTAATGTAAAAGATTTAAAGTTTGCTTAAATCATTAATATGATAGAAAATATTTTTATATATATGTATATATATATGTACATGCAGCGAAACAAAACAAATTTTAGTACACACTGTAAAAATATTCTTTAAAATTATTTTTTCAAATCCATGCTTAATTTAAAGTAATTTTGAAAAGATTATGGCATAAAAATGTATAAAAAAGTTTGCAATTTCAAAATTTTCCCTGAACTTGATGACTTTATGGATTACTGTACGCTTCTTACTTTATTCTATTCTTTTCTTCAAGAGTCATGACACGGTTAAAGATTTTAGCGCCCTCTAGGGACTGATTCAGCAGCTTCGTGCCCTTAATTTCTTTCCCAGCACAATTTTCAGCTACATTAAGCTTTCGCTTTCTCACTTTTGCGATATTAACTTACCTCACAGTCCTTGTTGCAAACTCGCACAACTCATAAAATTTTTAACGATCATTTGGATAATCTCGATTTTAACCCATTAGTTATCTTTATAGTTTTGCATAGTTAAGTGGAGACGTTTTTACACAACCATTAATGATATTACAAACCATTCTGCTTCTTCCGAACTTCATATGTTAATCTTGTAACTTTTATATCCTTGTGCTACTCAATTATTCCTAAAAGACATTATTAAAAAGACAAAGCAGTTTTCTCAATACCATAAATTTCATTTTATGAAATCCGCAACAAATTTCACATAGTACTAGTTGCTAATGAATAAAATATATTCTCTACATTAGATGATTTTATGAAAATTTTGATTTTATGAATTAAATTAATTTCCCACTAATTTTGTGAACAAGCATTAAATATTTGCTTAGAATGTTTATTCATGTATATAGCAGCCATTTTTGAAGATATTAAATTGCTTTAACTTAATTAAGTAATTATTTCCATGCAGGTATAATAGCAAATGTATTACATTTGCCTAAATAAATAAAAAGCATAGAAAAGGCTTAAAGTATTGTTTGCTCATGATATGTAAAGACACTCTGTCGGAAAAGGCCATAAATTAGCTTACAAAATATAAATTTGTTTTCATTTAATAAACACTTACATAATAATTATTTTGAAATCTATTATTAATCTGAAAAAAGTTTAATTAGAAATGATTTTATTTTCATACAAATGAAAAATTCATGTGTAAATATAGTTAAATATTGAATTATATATTTAAATGCATGTAACGAGTAAGTAATATCCAATGATGAGTTACATAAATAAATTTATTTGCCAAATAAAATAATCTGTTCTCTTCCAATAGTTAGTGAAGAAGTTTTTATTAATTATAGAATGCACTTAAATACATGTGCAATATATATATATATATATATATATATATATATATATCATTTAGGTATATATATATATATATCACATAATCATATATTCATTTAGGTTATTTTCGTACAATACAAATTAATTGATAACTTATACTTTATATATGTTACCGTGAAAGACCGAAATCAGAGAATGTCGACATTCACCGGTGAATGTCAACACATACCAAAAACGTTGGTGAAAGACCGTACAATTGATTACATTTCTTGCACTTTCGGACCATCGCTGGTATATGTCGACAATCACAGACAAGCTTTGTTGGAATTTGAAAAGATGATTAAAGAGCTCGAAAAGGAGATAACAGAAGGCAACGTCAACAAAGAGGTGCGGCCTAGAGTACGTTGTGTTTTGCTTTTTAGGTTTGTCCCGCGGGTTAAAAATCCTCTACACTTCCTCTACTCACCGTGATTGGTCACTCCTCCTTTCTAAGAGAGGCGATAAGTTACGTCACACATGTGGCGTTTTTCACGCCTGAAATATTGAGATAAGAAAATGCAAATCTGCATTTCTCCTCTCCGGATACGGAGAGATGAAACGCATATTCAAGATTCACCATTAGTGCATTGTGGATGTCGACATTTGCCGGTGTAAGTGAGAAATGAGGATATCTAGCAAATATTTCGGACATACACCAAGCGACTACGTGAATGTTAACATTCACCAGCGAATGTCGACATTCTCCAGATTTCGGACTTTCACGGTAACATATACACCGATACCACAACATGTCGTTGCTCCAATCTTTCTAACTCTGCTACAAAGACTCTAACGTGCATCTACAATGGATCTCTTCATACGTTGGCCTTAATCGAAATAAAGAGGCTGATACCTTGGTAAAGGATGCAATTTTGTGTTTCTGTGTGTAATGACTTTAATATTTAATACCTAAACATTTTTGAACAACTGCTCAAATGTCAAATCTGCTATGCTGCTAGTATGGAGGCAGGCGAAAAGAAGGTGATGTCCTTTTTAAGGGTGATCGTGTGCAGCAGACAACATTTTTAAGACTGATAAGTGCATATCTGAAATGTCTTAGGATTAATCAAGCCTATAAGATCTTCCCGTCGTGTTGGTAATGCAACATTCCGCATTTTACTCTTGAGCATAAAAAAGACTTGGCTCTTCTTCTTCTTGTTTTGGACATTTTATCCTTTCTTGATTTCATGCACCCCTTTTAATATCTAGGCTAATCATATAGGATAAGAAAAAAAACAATAAGAATACCTCGTAATATAAATTAAGAATAAAAAAAATGATCACTAAATATTAATCACTGATAAACTAGTCAAGAATGAAGCATGACCAAAAATAAATATAAATATTTTTTTAAAAAATGCATACAATTTCCCCTATATGTTTAGATAGTTTAAAATATAATCGTAGACGCATAAAATCTTTCGAATAAAATTGTTTAATCAATTTTGTCAGAAATTTTGAAAAATACTCAGAATAAGTTATGATAAAAGATATAGTATGTAGATTTTTTTTAATGATTACATTTTATTGTATGGAATATTTTTAATAAATGAGTTAAAAAGATTTTTTAAATAATTTCACATTTCAATTTCATCCATTAGATTTCCATCCTCTCTTTGTCTTATTTCGCCCATTAATTTTATGTTATACAATAAAACAATAAGCACGCATATTCCTTACATACCAGATGTAATAACGTTAGAAATAATAATAAAAGTCAAATCTGTTATAGCTTGTGTCATGAATGTGGCTTTGATCAAAGTAAATAGTTGTTATTTTAATCAAGTCAATATCTTAGGTTTATATATATTTTTTATTGTGTTTCAAAACTTCAGAATCAAATTAATTTCAGCTAAATGTGGATACCTAGTTTTGAGATGAATGAAAATTTTATGACACTAAACTTCAAAAACATATCCATCAAATTTAAAAAAAATTAAGTAATAACATTTGAAATATATATACCATTAATAGATCGCGTGCTTAAACGTCATCTTCAACTGTACCATGCATAAAATTCTAAGAAGTCTAAGAACAATCTTCTTTATGTAAGTTAGAATTTTTTTTCAGGGACATAAATTTCCAGATGGTAATATTAATGATTATGTATAAATATTTGAATTTAAGAGATAAAATTTTAGCAAAAACTTTAAGAAGGAGCCAAAAAGGATATAATAATTTTTTTAATTAAACATTTGAAAAAAATATTCATCATAATGATTAGCTGAAAAATTTTACTAATTCCATTAAACTACTTTTGATATTTATTTTTGCTTGCCATGTGTTTTTTACTAACCAAATTTTTATTTTTCTTCTTATTTTTTACTCTTTATATCTGATTCTAAAATTAGAATACAATAAAAGATTCCATAGTTAAAATAAACATCTGTAAATTATTCATATACATCAGTTTCGTTAGAAATGAAACAAATAATTCGAGAATAATTATTTTTATATAATTATCCTATATTTCCAATACTTTTTTCTATTCTAATTGAAAGAACACGTTCACAACTTATCGTGTTATAAACAACATCAAGTGTTCCTCCAGTTAACATATAAATTTCAAATGGAATTCTAATTTTTATTTGTTATAATAAAGTGAAGTATTAAATATTTCATCATATTATTAACAATTTGTATTAATGATGTCTGATTAGCAATTATTATAATATTTGCTAATCAGGCATTATTAATTATAGAAAAGTAGTATTTAAATTATTATAGTTGATATATACAAATATTACAATTATGTAGTTGATATATTCTTTCTCCAAATACTTTATTTTTGGTCAAAGTTCTTTGTATTCTGAATTTTGGTATAACAATCTGTCTTTTTTTGAGAAAAGTGTTACGGAAAATGATATAGTGAGATTCGTAGTTACAAAATTTATATTATATATGTAAAAACAATTATATATATTTTCAAATAGCTTTCCATCTGGTTTACCACATTGTAATACTCCAAGGACAATATTATTTTCTGTAAAGTTACAAAAGGAATTTCATACCATTCTTCTTAAATTGTACCCAAACTTATAACCAAGGTCCTAACTCAATGGTGTGAAAGATAATTTTTTATAAATTTATACAATAATTTGTCATTAAAACGACTGTAATTTGCTAGAAATGTATGAAGTACATATTTAATTTCAATTCCTTATATTTTTTCCAGAAGTACGGTGTCATACTTAGATATCATGCAACTATTTTCATTTTGATAGAGTTCTACTTTTGTGGTTTGAAAAGGTAAATTTTTGGAAGCAAAATATCAGAACGTTTCTTTGGTAAGATATATTAATATATTAAATTTATTTGCTTTTTGTATTTTTAAGCAATTTTTTCTGTTGTAAGGGATTCTGATAAATACCACTAAATCCTTTATTGAGACCTTTTTATTGTATTTCTTATGTTATAATTTTATTTGTCTTAGACCATTCTTTCTGTAACAAAGAACTTTAATTAAAACCATAAAAACATATCTACTTTTTCTCGATTGTAATAGTATACTCCTCTATATCATTTGATAAATGTTATTCATATATCAAATGATATTTTGTCTTTTTTTCAAAAACATGTATCGAAACCAGAAGATGATCTGAATTAATTTCAATTAAATTCAAATGATCATTAATAACTTTATTTATAGTTCATGCAATTGGATTACAACAATTTTTAATAGTTTGTGAAGTTTTTAAATATATTGTAAGCAAAATATGCCCAATTTTTAAAATTTTTATCAAGAATAAGCATTTTATTGAATATTTAGTTTTGTATTTGGTTCCAAGCTAATAATAAGATCTGAATTATTTCCCCATTGTATTATTTTATATTTCGAAACTTTATAATTGCCTTTTTATCAAAATTATTCAGTTAATGATTTTTTTTGTTTTCTGTAAAACTAATTATATTGATTTCAGGCAATCACTTATTTTCAAATTTTCTAAAGTTTTCATATTTTTTCTCAGCATTTTTTCACTTTTAATCTATTAGTATGTTACCTGAACTGTTTTGGCTACTTATTTATTTTTGAATTTAAATCCAAAATCATTTCTTATTTTATAAATTTGTTCCAAATTTATCTACATTTAAATGTTTTTATTTATTTTATGCAGGTAAAAAGCATCATGTTTTTCTGCCTTATAGCTAAATAGAACTTTCAATATAACTCAATGTAATAAGATATAATAGCTCAAAAAATCAATTTTTTTACTCTAATTGCGAACTAAATAATTGCATTCAATAAAAAAGTAATGTTTCAAAATATCAATATCAGATTTTTGAAAACTTTTGATGTTATGTTAATAGTTAGTTCTCTCTCTCTCTCTCTCTCATTTATGGTTATATTTTTCTGAATCATGTATTCAATATACAAAATGTAAGCTTGAAAGTACACTTTACATTATTAAATTCAACACATGGACAAAAATTATTTTTCTTTATCGATAATATCGATTGTCTAACTAATTTGAATATTTATCAGAATATTCAGCAAAGCTCATAGAATCGCCTAATGCATATTATGTGAGTCACAAATTTGCATAGTAAGTCCATTAGGAAGATTAACAAAGGAAATCTATGATACAAATGATCGATGCCACTTCTAAATTTGGCTCATTTTAATTTTAAACTGTTTGTGACATGTCATTTTAAATGTTAATGGTATCCATTGAATATTTTATACTAAATTTCCTTATTAATAATTATTTCATCATATATTCATAAAAAATGAATCTACCTTATTTAAATATATAATGAAATACACTTGTTATGGAGATTAGAAAATCAAAAAATATCATATACACATTATAAACATTAAAAATTAACATACTACAATATTTTGTTGATTTTTTCCATAAAATATTATTTTTATTTAATAAAATAGAAACCGGTTCGATTGTTTTAATGTTAAGAGGAAGAGAGAATAAAAACTGTACATACATATATATTGTTCATTGATATTTTATCAATAAAATCAGATTATAGTTTTTCTATACATAAAGATATTTAAATTGGAAAAACTATTTTTCTAACCTTTCGTATTTATTTCAAAAAACACTCTTTTAAGAAAACTTAATAGTTATAAAATTCAAAGTTTTTATAGTTATTTTAAGTTAAAAAGTGTGCAACTAGAAAATTGTCAGAAACAAGTACACAGTTTAATGAAATAAATGGCTTCACAGCATCTACCATGTCACAGTTTAATTATCATCAAAGGAGGGAATGATTTAACAAAAATTTCAAAAAATACGGAAAGCTATCAAAATTCTATCTAAAACTATTGAAACAAGTTTAAAATTTGTTTGTTTTGTTGCTCAATAATAATTTTTTGAAAACTGAAATAATTAAATCTGATTAGACTACTACAAACGTCTGTATCCCAAGAAGGAATCAAATAGAATCTATGAATTGTTCGGCTGAAGGCTGCAATCTTAAAAATTTAACTACTGACTTTTTCAAATTAAAGTTTGAAGTAATTTTATAAAGAGAAACATTTTCGAAATTTATCGCAGTGGGGCTATATCGAATAACTTTGATCAGTTGCATTTTCTTAGAAACATTTAATTTTAAATACTTTTTGTATTTATTATGCATGTATCACAAAAATACAATATTTCAGAAACTTATGAAACATCAGTTTCAAACTATCAGTATGTCGAAAAAAATTTTTATTGGTCAATTTGATGACTGTGAAAGCTTATTTTAGAGCATACATTTTTGCCACAAGTAATTAAGAAATAATAGCTGAAGGAAAACTGAACTAAATTCTGTGGCACGCCAGCTCATCGGGGAAGGGGTAGCCAAGGCATACAGTACTCATATCTGCTTTCTTGAATAAAAACTAAGCGAAGCTTATGTTCCGCTATAAGTGGTCAGCTTAACCTAAAACCCCCAGTGCTTGGTACTCAATTCCATTACATTACTTCGTTTCCAATCATGCTTGGTACTCATTTTTATCTACCCATTGAAAGAATGAAAGGCTGAAGAGGTTCAACTATTTAGAGCTATTTTGATTATTTTCTCCTGTATGATATGTTGCATTTCTTGTTTTAAGAAAGGAGTGATAATCCCCATTGAACAGCCTAAGCATTCGTAAGCATTAATTACGTTGAATATTTTTAAAAATTTATACACATTTTAGTAATTTGTTATTCTGTAAATTTATTTTAGCTAAATATATAAATATAATATTTGTTCAAGAAATGGGTTGAAAATAGAGTGATTTCATAGAAAAGTTATCGGTATTTTATCAAGCATTTAGTTTGCCCAACTTTTACTATTTTTATAAAGCAAAAGCTCAATGTTTTTAAATTTCATTTAAACCTATGTTTATTGTTTAAAAATGCAATTATGAGTTAATAACGAAGTGAAATGTACTTATTTTATACACATGTGCATTTAACTTCTTATTCTCTACAATATTTATTTGTAGAGATTTTGTACAATATTTATTTTTAGACATTTATTTGGAGAGACTTATTTATAAGATACGTCGATATATTTTACAATTGCTATATTGACGAACTTAAAATTGCTTTTCAATAATGTATCAACAACTCTAGAGAGATTGCTTTCAAAGAATCCTTGAAGTGTGTATTTTAATAAATAAGAGTGGAAGTATGTAAAATTAGACTTATCTAATAAATTTCTATTGTTATCTTAAAACCAATATATGTTATTTATGGTGATTATATTCTTAGAAATCTGAGTTCCTGAAAACTGTGCGTGGAAATTTTTCAGTGAAAATGAAATATTTAAGTCCATTATAATTTTAATTTTTTTTTTTTTAAAAAAATAGCCTCATCAAAAGGAAACAAAATAACACAAGTTTATTTACAGAATCTGAAATGTTAAATCCATTTTTAAATTTTGTTTATAACAACATTAGTATTTTGCATTATAAATGAAAATGTTATATTTTACTATTCACGTATTTTATTTAATACAGAAACTCCATAATATAACAGAAATTTAGCTTAACTGATATTAAAACCAATAAAATATAATCAATTACTTAATACAAAAGTCTTATGTGCTCTATATTAAATGTATTTATAAAATTGTGAAATGTGTTTTTTTTTTATCATTCAATTAAATTTTATTTCAAATTACTTCCATTCAATGTAGTCTCAATGTTTATCATGAAAGTTTATCACGAAAGATATTTAGTTTATCCAACATATATAATGGGTCAAATGAATGATACTATATAATAATGCAATATAAAGTTATTGTATCAAAAAATCAGTAATTTAGAGTCTATAAATTCATAGTGCTTCTCATTTTGACTAATTATTATAATTGGAGAATCAGAAACTCCTTGAATAATAATTAATTTTCCATTCCAAAATTTAAAAGATTACTTTCGAAAGAGTAATTTACATAATTGAAATAATAAAATAAAATTATGTATTAGTTCTTTTTTTTTTTAGTTTTTTTATTTAGATATCCAATAGTACGAACAGCACAAATGATTTATTCAATCTTCAAAATAATTTCTCAAGTGAGTAAATTTCTACATACAGACAAATATTTCTCATGAACCCTGAAAAGTTGCTTAAATTTGAGGATTTTAAAATTTATCTGTTTTTTTTTAATTTATAGGATCTGATTCAGTCATATTTCCCACCAATATCATAGTTTATATTTGAAACCTAAATCAAAAATCTAGATAGAACTATGTAAAAAAAGCGTCTATTATACGAACTTTATTGTATTAAAATACAGATTAAATTAAATTAATTGTTGTGAATTTTTATATCTATACATGTTTTTTTTTTCAATTGTATCATGCATAAATAAAGAAACTCCCAATTATATTTATGAAATTTTAAACTACGTCATGAAGAAGTGGAGCTTTTTGTTACATTTTTATATATATATTTGAATTTTAGTCACTATTTAATTCAATCATTGTTTTATATAAATGAGCTTAAATTTTTACATGTAGTGTTGTTTCTCTAATCTCAACGTTTTAAGTAAATGCTTTCATATTTATATTTTTAAAACAAAATAATGTCTGGTTTAGTTTATTAATCATTCAACGGTAATTTTTTGCATCAGAGGATTAATTAAACTATGATCTATGACTTAAGGTGGATTCTGAACCACTACAAATATTCAAGTCCTAGGTGGTTCTTCGTATTGATAAAAGGATAGCAAGAGCGCTACCATTTTTCTGCCAGCTTGGCTAAAATAATACCAGATGGCAGTTCAAAATATATATTTTTCTCAAATAAGTAATAGTACGTTAATTATATGAATAATTTTTTTGGACTATTGCACTTTTACTATAATACGTATTCCCGCGTGCGCGCTTAAAACTTAGTAACGATAACTAGAATTATAATGGGTCAATTTGTGATAGTAAAATACTTATTTTTATTTAAAGAATAAAGAGTTTAGAGTAGTCTAACAAATAATGTTTAGGAATCTAATACTGTGGAAAATATAGTATATTTTTGACAAAGTTCATGCATTTCATTAAAAATAAATAAAATAAAATAAAACGCCAAATTAAATAAATTGGAACAAAAACTTTCCTAAAATAAGTTTCTTTGTTCTCATTTTAGTCAAAAGAAAGATAATTGAATTAAAAGTTAATGTATATATTGCATAGAAAGAAAATTATTAAAACAATAATTGAAAAAAACTAAAAAGAAAACAACATCAACTGACAACCATTTCTCTCCAATTTAACAAATAACGAAAAACCTCAATAAATACATGGCGATACAAATACCGTAAAAAATCCAAATCGTTTTTCCGACGAAATTATATGGAGTGGCATATCATTTCTAAGAGACAAAAACTCGTATCTCCCACCGAAGTTATCTTAAGCCAATTAGAAAAGTCAGTAACTTGAGAATAGTTAATTTTATCTTCTCCCCGTTTGAAACTCAGTTGAACACTAAATCGGGATAATGAAATGCAGATTGAACTAGTTTATATTCCGAAATCAATATTCCTAAAACTGAAACTCTTCTTCTCATTTCCAATTCAAAGTATCCGATGTTTGAAAATTTGATGAAGTTAATCTTTTACATTCTTGGATACCTGAAAGATAATCTCGCAAGAAGGATCCGGTTGCGGAGTATTCTCCTCTCGAAATAGATGCAGCTACAGCGCCAAGATTGAGAATTATTCTCCAAGGGAACTGGAAACTCCAACTTTATCTGCTTCAGGACGTTTTTAAAGTAAATTATAACAACAATAAGCGATGTCCTATTCATCTTTTGCTCCATCTTCTTCCTAATTTGATTCTAATGGCTTACAAGTTTAATAAGAAAAATTTTGGATTACTTGAATGATAAATATTTACTTTATAGTTAGTTATTACTTTGGTTAATTATCTGACATCTTCTTTAGTTTTAAAAGAATTTATGTTTAAAAATATAAATATGTTTTAAAAAATTAATTCAATTTTAAATAATTTGCAAGAGCAATTGAAATTTAGTATGGAATTGTAGTTGTAACATTTTTTAGTATTAGAAGGTGTACAAAATTAGGTTACTTGTGATGGAGGACTCTTTAAGGAATTTGCTCGATCTGTAATAGTAAAATCTGATACCCCATGAAAACCGCACAGTGAATTTATTATGGATTTTTTTTTAAATAAAAGCAAAATTCGAGTAAGAACAGGTTATATATATTGTAATCCTATTATTTTATCGGATCCGAAATTAAAAATCGTAGACTTATTATTTATCTTTTGGGGATTTGAGACTAAACTTTCTGATTAAGTTTTTAATAAAACCTAACCACTTTAAAAGTAAATGATGATTAAATTTTTTTCCTTTGATTTTTTTAAAATTTTGTTTATTATTGTTGTCTGGTATGCTTATACTTCATATAATGTTTATAAACATATAGGGAAACATGCAGTACTTCACTTATGTTATCAAAAATTGTATTTGAATTAAGTAATATTCTTTATACAATAACTAAAATAGTTTTAATTCTATAACAATTCTTATTTCTTATAGTTTACTTTAAATTTCGTTGTTTGATCATTTTATAACTGATTAGTTTCATAATTTTAGTTATTGTTGTATTCAAAGATTAAACTTATTTTATAC
>JAPDSC010054882.1:343175-419590 GCA_026290005.1 Latrodectus geometricus
ACATTTAGCACTAAGTAAATTATAACAATATGAAAAAATAACAATATGAAAATAATTTTTAGAATCTTGTTTAAATTTCTAAATTTTTTCTATGAATTTTTTTGAAAAAAACCAAAAAAATAGTATCAAATTTTAGAACGAAATTTATGCTTCTGAAAATTTATATTTTATATCATTCTATTGTTTTTCTTTCGTTTTCGAATTCTTCAAAATAGCCTTTTGCTTTATGAATTCTTGATACACTAAACCTCATAACGTAGTGATAACATTTCCGTCTAGACTCAAGGATGATATAAGATTTATTTAGGTTCCTTTATGAATTGCTTTTCAAATTTTTAACATGAACTATTAATCATTTGAAAGGTCTATTTCTAAGTTTTCTTATGTATTGAACAATTTAAGTTATAAGAAACAAATAATTATTTTTTCAATTATAAATTTTTAGTTTGTCTTTTAAGTTTTTGCTGATTTATGATACTTTAAGTTTATTAACTCTTAACGGAAAAATATCTTTCATTATGTTTATTTAAAATTTTTATATTTGAATACCCTATTTCAAAATCTCCTCAAATGAATTGATTAATATTTATAAATAAGAACTTTTAAGGGCTTAATTATAAATACATAAATTGATGCTAGTTAAAAATAAATTTCTTAGGGCATAAAATTTTTATCATCTCATTTTGTGTCGAATATGTAACAAAAGTTAAAATACAAGTTATGGCAAAGGGTAAATTTATTGTTAAGCAATTTACGGATTACATGATAATTTAAAAGGGAACATGAATAACAAAATTCATTTCTTTCTAACAACGTCTATTTGAAAGCAATGTTTTTAAAATTCAGACATTTTTCAAAGTTTAAAACAATTTAAATTACATTTTTTGCCACAATAATTCTTTTTTATTTTATGTTTTTCTGTATAGGAAATAATAAAATACTGAAGAGACAAAGCATTATAACTTACGGCATAATACTTTGTTCTTAATAATATAGATGGCAATAATACAATAGGAATTGTATGTCCTATAAAAAATGTGAAGCATCATTCTTGGGATTATATGTCCATTACGAGAAAAGCTGCTGATTAAAGGGACGTTGATAGAGAGCAGATAGTGATGCATCTGAGATTTGGAATGAATATCTACAAAACTGCTCAGCAAGTCAGCTTATGGATAACTAAAATTCTGTGTACGCATGCCAAATACATGCTGAGATAAGTAAAAGATGCCGCAATGTTGGGCGTTTAAGATTCATTATAACAGGACTTCGGAGAATAAATTTCTTGATAATATGAAATCGGTGGTAAACTGCGAAGACTTACATCATATTTAGTCGTCTTGAGCCATTGAATTGTCCCGATGTTTTTTTTTGCCAATTAGCCTTTGAAATCCTTTAAGTGGTTACGAGGCGAGGACATTTAACTACTCTTCTATTTCATTCTTCAGCTTTCAAACACCTATCTAAACTCTCGCAAGGAATGTTTGAGAAGACACGGCGTGTAGTGACTTTCAGAAATACTAGTTCAGAGTATTAAATCATCACAGTCTTCAAGATTGCTTACATAAGCAGTTTTTCCCGTGAAACACAAACATCACGGAAATGTTGCATCACGTTCTCTGCTACAAATTGTATATTGTTTCCCCTGGATCATGTCCTTTTCATGTTATCAAAAAATTAATAATACAACTAAATTGATTTGAATCTGTTGTGTATTCTTAGACGATTGTATAATCGCTTATCTTACCATCAAATACAAAAGATTTGACACTCATGCAATTGTAAAAAATTATAGTAAAATCACAATATTCTTAACCCCAAAAATAGAACAACCTTTATCTATAAATAGATTTTCCTGTTTTTCTTCGAATCATGTAGCAAACTACTGTCCCATATTTTCTTGCAACATCAGAAGACAGTTTTTTTTTTAAAATTATTTTCATACTTTGTTCAATTTGATGCTCATGTGTTGAATTTTATATTATTAAATTTAAAGATTTTTGATTAATCAAATACCAATTCTTAATATATTGTCACTTCCACAAAAAATAAAAATATTTTATTTACACTGAAATCGTAGAAACAATATCAAAATCATAAGTAATTTTTTTCTTCAAATTTTACTTCTAAAGCATTTTTTACCATATTTCATCATTTTAGGAGTCCTCGGAATAATTCGTAAAGTTATTCAATTCTTTAAGAAGAAAATATTCCCGATTTCAGTTAATTTACCAAAAAGTGTAGAATTTTATGATAAGTTCAACTTTAACTTTCATTTCATTACTTTTTGTGGCTTGGAATCCAAATAAATGTAATGAATCCTTCCATAAAAGGAATATGGATTAGGTGATTCATCAAAATTAAATGATATATGTAAAGAAATAGGATTTACCCATTTTCATTTTATTCACTTTAATTGAGACTATAGAAACATTTCATAAAACTAAGTAAAAAAGCACGTCTATCAAATAGTTATTGTATTCCCAACAGTGGGAAAACATTTTTTTCTCTCTCTTAATCTCCTTCTTCGATAAGGGCAACTTTTTGTCAGATTTATTGTTTTTTCGTTATAATAAGAAATAAGTTTTAATTTTAAATATAATTTCTATTTTAAATTTGAATTCGAATTAATGTGTGTGGTGTAGATTCGGCTTTGAAAAGAGATTGTAAAACATTCTTGTTAAGTGAGTTCACACAAAATCATACAAAAATTACTTTAGTTAATGACCCTAAAAATTTTCATTTAGCATAATTTTGTATGATTTCACAAATATTATAAGAATATTTTATAAATAATGAATTTTAAATTTGAATTTATGATGATTTATGACAACGGTATATTTTTTTCTTATGTAACTTCCGTTCAATTAAAAGACCCTTGTAAACTAACAAAGATTTTATAAAATCTTATCAATAAATTTGATAGCATAAATTGTATAAGAAAATTTTTTAAACTTTTCAGAAATTGAATAAAGTATAATTTTCATTGTTGCGGCGCAGTATTTTTAACGGGATTTTTCTGCACTTTTCCTTATTTTGCTACTTTTTGAAAAGGATAACTTGAAATACAATCGAAAATTATCAATGACAGCTAGCGTAAAACTGGTATAATTTATGTAACTATTAGATATGCTTTTTCCTTTTTCATGGCATAATTTTTATATTTACTTTATCTTTATAGTACGCAATTTGAACAATTTTTCTCTTGGTTTATCTTAAAGTTATAGACACTAATTCAAAGATTAATAAACTCATTATATTTTAGATAAATAACCTTTGTATTAGTATTTTTACTAGGCATACTATAAAACGTATGAAGTACTATTACTGTATTAACAACTTATGGGGGACGCTCTATAACATATACATCCTATATGTTTATGGTTAAACAATAAAAAATAATTTTTATAGATCATAAAATTACATTTAAGATTAACTTTGTGCTTTAAGCTACCAAACTTCATATCTAAAGTTATTTAAATATATTTAATTTGATTTACCAAAAATGAATATTAAAAATAGTATTTTGAGAAGCCTACAACAAAAAACGTTTCAGACAATAAATGTTTTTTCCATGCCACCAGGATAATATAATTAATATTATTCAAAAAGGTAAAAGAAAGTCCCAAAGCAACAAATAGCACACATCCATAAATTATATATATTTAAAATATGCTTTACGAATTAGTTAGTTTCGTTATCCTATAAAGATTTTTAAATTTGATAGTTTTGTGAAAAAATGTTCCAGTATTTTTCAAATATTTTGCTAATTTCAATTTTTTATTTAAAGATATATACTTAAGTATTATATCTTAAAAGATTATTTTGAATAGTTAGGATGAAACTATCTAAGAAATTTTTACTTTATAAAGAAAGTTCATCAATTTAATATCAGTCAATTGGTATTAAAAAAGAAATATAATTATAGAATATAATTTTGTTTTTTTATTTTTTCATTAAAGTTTTATTATATTTTCTAATTGATAATCGTTAAATATAATAGATTCAGTACAATAAATTCAGTTAAATACCTGTATTTTTACGGTGTTCTGCAGTAAAGAAGTGACCGTAAACGTTTACTGGTATTTAATGAACCATTAACTGGTGTACTTTCGAAAATACGTATAAATTTGCTCTTTTTCTTAAGGAGACTAAAAATAAATTAAAGCAGACGATTTTAGTTAGCATAAAAAATGGGATAAGGAGGCAAAAGTTGCTTCCGTTTCACGTGAGGCTGTCCTTGTAAAAATCAATCAAGCCGATTTAGAACATACAAAAGGCAAACGATAAACTTGGGATCTTATTTGAAATTCATAGCTAAAACCAAAAATATATGCGAAAGACGGGAAAAAGAAACAGAAAGAAGTCTTAACCTTCGTTTGCCGTGAAAAAGAAGAAAAAATTACCCCGAAATAAATTAACCCGTTTTATTTCCTCTCTTTAAAAATCTCGGTTAAATGAGATTCTTCCAGTTCGAACGCGCAATAACAAACACTGCAATCTACATTGCAGCCAATCAGAAGGCAAGCTGATGTCACATGATCGCTTTCCTGCCGAAGCAATAACGTCGACGAAAGGTTTTTATTGTTTGTCATCAGCACTGGAAGAGAATTTTATTACGCTTTTCCACTTTCACTGTTCCTTTTCTATTTTCCAGCTATTTTTATCGCGTTCTTCTCTGCTTTTTTCCCCTCGTCTTTGGCAACAGTACTGAAGTGGGATATGATAGCCTTACCCTGAGTAAATATTTCCGTTTAAGGTCATGATTTTAATTCATAGAAGAAGTACATGTGTTTTTATTCCCATGATATTATTTTTTATAGTGCAATTTATTACAGTTTCTTATTAGGAGTTATTTTTTACAAATTACAACCAAAATACTCATAGCAACAAATTTATCACTAAACCTAATGCATTGAAAATGTATAATATATAAAATTTGCAGCAAAACCAACTTCAATATCTTGTTTTTATCAACGTTTTTATTGACTGTTAAGATTTGTATTCATATTTTGTAAATCAATAAGGAGCTTATCATGTAGATTAAATTACAGGAAAGTTTTTTATTTCGTTAAAAATCATCTAAACATTTTCAGTTATTCTAATTAGCATGCTTAGATTTCAAAATATTTTCATGTTGTTAAAAAAGCTACCATCATTTATACATCAAAATACAAAATAAGTAACAAGTGGCAATTTTGTTTTAGAAAAGACAGCTAAATTTACGTATTAAAAGAGTTTTTTAGTCAGAATATTTAAATAATACCTTAACATATAGAAAATTAAATAACATGTGTCAATTGGATGTTTTTTGTAAAATATTGATCATCTAAATCTGAATAAGTTGAATAAAAATACCTTTTTTTATTTATTTTTTCAATATAACATGAGAAAATGACATACTTTAACAATCTAACTGTCAACAACAATCTAACTGTCACATAAGAAACAAACCCTTCTCAAAAACCTTCAAAAAAAGGGGAAGGCCCACATAAAAATCTAATGAATTAAAGCACACATTAGCTATCTAGGATATGAAAACGTTGACGAATTGATAAAAAAAGAAGTCTTTGCGATTACATTTATCGCCTTCTCATTTCTAACAAGTTTGATTAAAGACAATTTAAAAGTATGGGTTCTGAATATATGGAAGAAAGTCTGAACGAATAACAACACAAGAAGTTGAACTATAAATTAGTTTCAGAACCAATATCAGGAGGATTCTCTTGTGACATTAGAAATAAAGTTATCTTCTAAACAAGACATGTATTTTCCAATCCTATCTATTCGATTTTGCCTCTTCAGCACTTGCGGCAACAAAAGATTTCTGTATTTGACAACATATTGTTACCTTCATATTAACATCTTGCTAATTCAACAGTAAATTGGACGTCCTTCTGGAAGAAGAAACTATTCTCATATCAGATCCCTAGAAGGAAGTTAAGAAAAATGAGGAATTTTCTTATAGACCATGAATCATTCTCTATAAGGCTCAATGAAAAAATATTTAAAAATAAGTTTAACCAAAGGGACTTTATCTGATAAATATGAATTTTCATAGTAGCTTAATTTGTACATAAAGAAACCTACTTAAATATTTGTAAATATTTATGCTCTTATTGTATAAAATTTATTTGAGCTTAAGAAATACTTTAGCTTAGGTAAAAATTAAAACTGGTAAATACAACTTTTTTTCAGTGTCTTCTACCTAAGTTAGTAATGCTTATCTTGAATTAAAAATTGGAAGATATGCTGGTATAAGCGAACACATCATAAATATAATCTTGAAGGTTTCGATTAAAGATTCGTTCATACATTCATTATTACTTTGAAAATTTAATTACCTTTTCAAAAACTAGCTAAAAATGATATAAAAAAATAAATATGATCAAATTCAACGTTGTAGGTTATCTAAGTTTCGAAGTATTCAAAAAAAATTAACACACATCTTCCTTATTTTTTAAAGGATATATCATATTTATTAAATCTGGCCAACTTCTAATAAACAATTTTTAAATTAAACATGATTTATGTTATTAACATTAACAGGAACAATTCCGCATTTGAACGACATTTGCCATAAAAAATTTTTTTTATCATATTTAAAAACCTAAAAAAATGCTTATAAGATATCTTCCTTTAATTGAATGAAAAAATGTTTAAAATGAATAACTTCACTCCCTTTGATAGATTTAAATGGAATCTATAACATTTTTCCATTACTTCGATATTATGTATTTCTTAAATACTTTGTAAATTACTTTTTTTTCCTTTTTTTTTTTTTTCGTGTGCCAGCCAGGTTGGCAGTATGGGGTGCGCTGCTCCACTTTTTCAACTGAACCGTAATTTGGTGTGGACTTCCATTTCTTTAGTACACATATGGCATAGGTACCCGTTTTATATAGGATAGGCAACCATTTAAACTCCATTCATATAAGGAAAGGACAAAGACAGAAGAAAGAGAAAGTATATCCATGCCGTAACGGGGATTCGAACCCAAAACCTTCCTATCGCATTCAGGCACGCTGACCACTGGACAGAGTGGGCTGCAAAGCATCACTTGACTAATGTATATCACATATACACCACAAAGAATAATAGATAAGTACATTAAAAATTATTATTATTTTTTTAGTATAATTATAAATACCACACAAATAGCTTTAGTAAGTTCAGAGAGGATCATTGAAACTCTCTTAGACATTAAGAATAATTTCAGATTTTATCAAATTCCATACTGTGAAATTAAAAAATGCCCGAAATTCTATTCTTAGTGTTAAATGCATAGTATTCGGAATCAAGATTATTGTCAAAACTTTTTTGTTGTTGCTAATCTCAGATCTAAGCTGATAAAGTTAGACCAGATCCATAAATTCGCTCTCTTTTAAAAAGCCGAAGAGTAGAAGAATAAATTTCTTCTCAAAGGAAACCCAAACATTCAATCATATAATTAACAGAGGTTTAAAGTAGGTGGCAATTTGGACTTTAAAAAATATACAAGATTCAAAGGGCCAGTGTTACGGCGTAATTGACAAAATTCTAAACTAAAAATTCTCTGTAAAGAGTATGTTGTAAGCAATGTAAGTGGAGAAACTATTGTAACAGTGAAGGGTAAAGATGTGATAGTTACTTTTCCCTCTCCGTCATTTCAAAGAATCTATAAGCATAAATCCAACTGATAAGCTTACAGAAAAAAAGAAATAAAATTTGTCCAATAGTTGCTGGATTGCTCACAAGTTTACCAATGAATCTCGATTGATCTTCGTGTAGATTTGACATGATATTTAAAATAAAAGAATTATAGTAAATGAATATTTAAAATGCTTATTTCGTTAGTAATATATTGAAAAATTTTAATGTGGAAGGAACAAATTTAATTACGCTTCAGTGAACAGTATTAAAAATTTCATTAATGTGTAAAAAATTGTAAATTTTTTTTTCACAATAGAATGTTCTGTTGTAGTCATTTTATTATGTGTAAAATGATTTGAAAATTAAAATATAATCTAAATTGAATAGAATGTGAATTAATATGCATTCAAAAAATTTATTTTTTGAAATGAAGACTTCTCTTCTTATTTCAACAAAATGATGATATATTAATTTATGCTATATTGTTTGGTTATAGATAGTTTTTCTCTCCTTTAAAATTTTTTTCATAATTCTGTAGCATAGTTTGACTTTTTTTTGGCTTCAAGAGACAAATTAAAATTACTGGCTCATTAAAATGTTGAATAAACAAGGTATCAAATTTCGTCATCATTAATACTGAATTTTCATTCTCAGAACTAAATAATTACTCAATTTTTTTCAAATTAATAACGAAATGTTGCTCGTTAATGAGTGAGTATCATATTTATTCAAAACTGACTTGTAATTTACTTGAGTTTAACACAACTATTAAAAGTTTTACAATGAATAAATATTTCAAAGAGAATTTAATGACGTATAAATTGTATTAAATGTATATTTGAATCAATTGAATTAAAATATGGACAATAAAATTTTACTTTAACATCTTTACAGGATAGAGTTTATGCCGATATATAAAGTACAAAATATTCAGCTTCGATAATATTAGGTGATTAATATTATTCTATTATTATCCACAATTAAAATAATTTAAAATCACTATTCGCACATTTAGCTTTAAGCTATAAATATGTTAATTCTGAATAATAATAGAATATATACGTTAAGAAGATTATACTAATTAAATTCATTTAATTTAAAATATTGTTCTAATAAAGTATCCTTAAATCCTAATAAAGTATCATTAAAAAAAATAAAATTGTTTTAATAAAGTATTCTACGTATCCTTAAATCACTCTAAAATTCCATTTAATCTTGTTTACATACTTTTCCCAAAACATAATAGTTGTATTAAAATCATTATTTTTTAAAAAGATAAAATATTGTAAAATAAATTGTTTTGTGTGTTTGGAATAAGTTATATGAGAATATTTTTTGAGTAAAATGATCCTTACAAAAATGATTTATAATATTATTTATAAATGATTTTTAATTCAGGCCTGCTTCTTAATTTATCATGAAATTGTACTTTCATCAATGTTGTCAAAAAGTTTTATTAACAATATAATCACATAAACAACAATAATTATTTTTTATTTCCAAGATTTTACGTGATAGCATAATTGAAATTTCAATAAAATCTTTCAGGAAATCATTCATTTTGTAATTAAGGGATTTCATTCAATTGATAGACATTGTAATGCTATAAATGATTGGTTTAGTATTGATAATTATGCTTTACATATGAAAATCATTTGATTTACAGATCATGATATGTATGATTTGCATGTAGTATAAAAATTAAGAACAGCTTCAGTAAATAAAGTTGAAAAGTAACTAATTCTGTTTTTACTAGATAACTGAAAGTAAGCTAGATTTAAACCTGCAGTATTATGTACAAGTAATAAATGTTTGAAAGTACAAATAATAAATATCAGATACTTATTTGGTGTACAAGTAATAAATATCAGAAATCTGAGTCTATAAAATCTGGTTTATATGATAAAAAACAGTCACAAAAGTTTAAAAAGAGAAGTAAAACAAATCTAAATGTAGGTTTAAAAAAAGCAACTCATTTGAGCCACTGTAAAAAAATATTAATTTGTAATCATAAGTACTATCAGCTTAGAATATCTTGTTCTGAAATATAGAAAAAAGTCTTAGTTCTTATTTAAAAAGAAAATATCAAGTTATAGAGAATATATTTTAACAAGAAAATAATAAGTTACTAGAATTAACTGAACAACGGTACTTACAGAGAAATTACCTATGTATTATAAATATTGTTATACTAAATTATAATTGCTTTATTTGTGTTATTTGGCACATATATTTTTGATTAGTTTGATTAAAAATTACTAATTTTATTAAAAAAAATTTTCATGAAACTTGGAAACTTGATTTTATATATATATATATATATATATATATATATATATATATATATATATATTTCTGATTAAAAAAAATGTGATAACCTGACTCCTTTAGTTTATTAATTTATTTGAAGAAAATGACAAACGAAGCATTACGAATTATATTCAAATATCATAAAATTGAACAAATTGGATAATTTATTAAATTCTTTGAAAGCAACCAAAGTTCTCAATTTATTGAAGTTCTTTACATGTATTTAAAATCATTGGTTTAAATGAAAAATAACATCATCAAATACTGAATGGTAAGTCTCTTAATTATTATTAAGTTTACACTTCTGGATAAATAGTCAAACCATTTCATGTAGAGGAATCTTTTTTTTTTACTTGAAGAAAGCTGCATAAGTGTTCTTTGAATCTTTCCAATAAATGTTGCTAAATCTTAAATCCTAATTTTATGACGCCTGAAAGTTTATTTGGGTGGAACGAAGAGGAAACAGGATGACAAAGAAACTAATTCTGTACATATTGAAGCTGAGTTCTTGGGCCAAAATCTTGTTAAAATTTTAATTTTGAGTACACATTTACAGATGGTAAGTTTTCAAAACTATGCATTATTTCCTAAGTGTTTCTGAGAAGTTACGCATCAAGCCAAGAATAATGTATCACTAGCGGATAATTATCATATTTAAATGAAAAACCTGTGTGCATATTTTCCTACCTTTACATTCCTTACATGTATACTTAAGATTGAAATTATTGTAGCTTGACTGACAAAAATAGATTGCATCAAAATATAAATATGTTCTTGCAAACTGTAAATAACACCTTCTCATTCATTCTTGAAGATTTTTTCAGCTTCAAGGAATTTTGAGTATTGTTCTCTCTTTCATTCACTCGTTATAATTTTTAATAACCGATTTTAAGAAAGCCTCTTTCACTTAGTCCAGCAATAGAAATTCAATTTTGATTGTGTTTTATAAATGACTTTATTTACCCAATTTATAAGCATTTTCTGCATAGAAAAAATCGGCAATTATCATATCAATTAACTCCTTTATCTTAGAGTAAACTTTATTAAATAATAGATTTTTTTTTCATTTTAAGATTCAAAATCAAATGCACTAAAATGTCTATAATATCCACTAACTTTTACAGAATATGTTGAATAGCGTATGGTCTGCGAAGTATAGCATATCTTTCAGTTGGAATGAGTATAATATGTGGTAAATATGTAATATGAGGATTTGCATGTGTCTGATAAAAGATATATTCTCGTTAACTTATTAGTGGCATCTTATCATATTATGTATGTAACAACAGAAAAAGAGATTATCATGGTTATATTCTCTTACAAGTATCATGCTGCACATGTTTAACATATTAGATTTTCAACAGAAAATGTAACAGTTCTGTTGTAAGCTTTTCTCAGTTTATTTAACAATTACAAACATTTTTATGAACCAATCGTAATCTAAACCTGTTACAATTGAGAAAATGTTTTCTTGAATTAATTCTCTGATTCCCCAGTATATAATCAGTTGTACGCGGTACAATTCTAGTATGACATGAGTACAAGTACTAACTGAATTTCAATAAATTATTTCTCTATTTCTTAAAAAATTTAAGTTTTGTGTGAAATGTAAAGTATTCCTATAAAAAACATTTAATCACTATAAATAGATTATTTTATCGGTTTTTAATGATAAGAGAATTGTAATACAGCTCTAAATAAAAAATAGGTACTTTAAAATATCTTTTTTTTAATTTTATCAAACATGATATTAATAGAAACTTTTGTGTAGAAGCCAAATTTGTCGAGATTACAGATCCAAGAAAAAAACAAATGTCAAATTTTAAGTTAATTAGTCCAAACTGATAATATAGTGTATGTTACGCTTATCTACAGTATTATAAAATAATATTTTTAACATGCAAATTAAAAAAATTAGCTTTCACTTAAAAAAACTACTTAACTTATTAAACTTATTAAATAAAACAATATTTTCATGAAAAATTTCAATTTAGATTTAAGAAGTAAATGTTGATTTTTATTAAAAAAATTATATTTCATCCATAAACAGTAATTTTTAAATCAATTTTATTAATCCATAAAAATTATAATGAAATGGTAATGCCCCATTGATTCAAAAGCAAGAAATAAATGTTCATTTTGACCATTCCATTGAACAATTCCATCAATATTTGCTTCAAGGAATCTTCAATGAAATAATTAAAAAATAATTAAATTTTTAATCATTTATCTCTTTACTGAATTTAAAAAAATGTGAAATTCTTAGTTTACATTTGTTATAATGTAAAGCAAAAAATAATTCACTTATTAAGTATATTCTTCAGAAATAATTTACCGCAGCATTTAATAGTAATAATGAACTTTTATACAATATTTAAATTCCTTTACAGTATTTCCTTAACAAATTTAAAAAAGCATTACCACTAGTACTCTTTGAAATATTTCTAAAGGTAATTTTTAAAAATAAATATATTTTTATGAAAGAAATTCTCTTCTTTAATCTCCTTTATTCAAATCGCAATAGCTTTGATACAATTGCAAACACAAAAAATTTAAGAGATTTGTTGTCTTAAATTAGTGGCTAGAAATGAATTCATTAAGGAATATTAATTAACATTTAATGAATGGAGTTTCTTCCATACCCAATTAACTAATTATTCGTTTAATTTTAACCGCCACTTTATTGGTAAATTGATTTTAAGTAGTTAAGGTTCCTCTTACTTTGATGTTCAACCAATTTAACAAGATTTTAATTAAAAAGTTAGAAATTGATAAATAAAAGCGATACAAATAGAAGTGAAATAGGAAACAAAGAAATATCTATATATTTTTTAATTTTAATTCTCAATAAAATTATTAGTAAAAGATACACTCCATTTTTAATTTTCTTTCGGATATTAAATAATAATTAGTTACATATAAGAATTATAACATTATTAATTTTTCAATAAATTTATTTTAATTATTTTTTCTTATTTTTTAATTATTAATTATATTATTTTTATGTAAATTTAATTAATAATTTTCTTAATTGAATATTCTATTGTTAAAAAATTTAAATGATTGGAGATTGCTTCTAAGAAGTTAGCATTTTGATGTATTTTGAAAACAGTGTTAAGTATGTATAAAAAATGAAAATTTTTAAACTGTGTGTTGAAAAGTTTCTTAAATTCAAATAGACAAATAAAATTTTTTTGACTATAAAATTGTATTATAAATATTTTTGAAAATGTAACAGAATATTCATTTTGTTGCATTCAAAAATATTTTACAAATTGTCTTTGGCTTTTAATTGGTGCTCCATCGTAATTTATTTAGTATGTTAAATTCACTTAATTTGCTTCCTTTTTTGAAATGGTTTGTAAATTCTTTTCAGCTGTGAATTATGCAAAGATTGTTTACATATGATTTTTCTAATATCAAAATAGTTCTTATAATCTCTAATTCTTCTTATAAATTATAATAGAAAAGTAGACTATTTTAGCATTAAATAATTTCGAACCATACTTACTTATGAATCCATTACTACACTTGCTAAGATCTTATAACATTATTTAAGGTTTATATCACCGATTTCTTATGAATACATTACATTAAAAAAAATTATTTATGCAATTTTTAAATGTCATTAGGTCAAATTTTAATATATTTATGAAATAATAAAATATTATTTTATAAATAATATTATAAAATAAAATATTATTTTATAAATGGATTAATTTTCTATAATATTCCAGATAATGCGGTTTTTTACATACGTATTATAAATTTAATTATTTCTTACATAATAAGTTTAAATTTTAATTACTGCCTACGAAAGTATGATAAAACTTTAAAAAAATTATTGAATGAATCACTTTTGTTAAAAGTCATTCGCCTGAAAGTAAATTGAAATACATTATTACAGCATTTACTATGATATTTTGAAAAATTGTTCATTTAAGAATTCAACTTCTGCTTTAAATAGTAAACTTAAATTTAACCGACTTACTATGTCTACTTAGTTAAAAAAATGATGAAAAATTATAAGCTTTCTAAGATACAGAAAGGAATTTTATACATCCCTTTGGTCAATATATAGTCCCTGGATCATGATAATGGATGGGGCCAGTACAGCTTCTAAAGGAACAGCGCGTCAGATCAAAAGGGTTTTCTCCACCTTCTCTATCTCTCCCACACCAACCCGAGTTTGCATTTAATTGGACAAACGGCGTTTAACACCCGGGCGCGGTAAGGGGCACATTTGTCACTCTATTAGCCCCAGTCGCCTCTGCTTAAGGGAAGGAGGAGAGAAAAGGGGTGAGGAGCACCAGTGGTGGTAGAAAATCGGATTAAATTAAAGCTAGTGCGCCCCAGCAAAACTTCGAGACGCGTAAGATAATAATAACGCCCCAGCCGCCCTTTCTCTAAAAGCCAGGGCGATGAAAGTTGTTTCTAACTCTGCATACCATCGATCAGTGTTTGTGCCGGGGTGGAACGGAAAGTCTGTCTCAGAACTCGTTTCAGCGAAAAGGAAGGCTGTTTGCTCAACGATCATAAGCCCCGGCGAAGACACTGTGTGGGCAGAGATACGTGTATGCAACAGGATAAATGATATTTGTGAGAAGGTGGCTACACAGTGTGAAGTCTTTGTGTAATTTGTAATTACCGTTGAGCCACAAACTTTTACATCCCGGCAGTTTTGGGCACGATTTTATCGTAAACATACCGCACATTATTTATAAAACCAAAGTTTTGCTGCTTATAAACAACTTTCAACATAAAGAATCATTTAAATCTGAAGTGCAAAATTATCGGATGTATTAATTGAATCATATTTTTTGTTTCCTTTCTTAGTTTAGTTATATTTATATGAAAGTATCTATTTTTCTTGCTAAGAACTAATAGCTGAGTTCATTGATGCCTATTTTAATATTAATCAAAATACTGCAAAATGTCTTTTACATTTATAAATATTTTTATCTCCCTTCGAAGGAAATGACAAATCTTTTCATTTCTTTTCCTTGTAAGGAAGAATTTCTACGTTGTGAACATAATTTTCAAATTAGGTAATTTCTGAAAATATTACATACATATTCAGTAAGAGATTACAAATACACTCTATAATGATACTCCATTAATATAGCTACCATTAATATAGCTATCTTTTAATTTTCATAAATCCTTTATTAAACATTTTGATAAAAAAAAATAAAAATGTCTTCGGAACAAATGACCGAAAAAGTGTTAAACGAAATATCTAATTGCTGAAACAATGTTTTCCATTAGTTTTTTATCGATAGATATAGTAAAAATACATTTCAAACAGAAACGTCTTAGTGTAAAGTAAATTTTACTCAATGAAAAAACTAAAACCTTAATGTAAAATAATGCATATGACATTTAGAAATCTAAAAAAAAATTAGACATTGAAAACTATCAGATAAGTGAAAAGAAATAGAATAAGTTATTGTAGTTTATTTCAGATTAATATCCATAGATTTTTACCCTGTTGTAGAATACCTAACAAATCAAACATCTATGGATATTAATCGGAAACACACACACAAGCTACAATACTTTATTCTATTTCTTTTAAAAATATCTGTTAGTTTTTAATACCTCAATTTGCTAATAAAATGCTCAATACATTACTCTTTTTTTTCCAAAATACTTAAAAACTATTCTATTTTAATAAAATAATTTAAAAGAAATATCACTTTTTCTTACAAAATAAGTTAATATTTTACTAGATTTAAATTTAGTTGAATTAATGTAAATAAATTAAATATATTTACTTAAAATTATTACATTTTTCCTAAATATCAAAATATGTGCCATTAAAATATACAACTTATTTTACTACATGTAATCTATTGTTATTTATTTGTAAAAATTTTATGGTTTTTCCATTTATATCATTTTTTTATGCTTGCTGAATCCGTAAAAAAATTAACAGAATTTTCTTTTCTATTTTTCAATCTTCTTTAGTACAGTTTACGCATATTGATATTAAAATTTTTCAGTTATTGAAAAATGAAATCATTTTTGATTATGAAATTCAAGGAATTTAGTAAATTTCTCTATGAATTTAGTGAATCATCTGTAAATTTAGTAAGAATAATCAAGTAATAATTTTAAAAAGAAATAATAAACTTTATTGATTTCTTAGAAATATTTTTACTTTATTCACTTTACAGCTGTAAATTTAAGAAAAAACTCACACACATTTCACTTTAAAGAAAAAGTTACTTTCTTACTTTTTGACAAAACAAGAATACGGAAAATTTTTTGCATTATTTTGTAATTTAAATATTCTTTTTTAAATTTGTACAAAACTATTTCTATGATAAGTTATTACTATATTAATATTATTAAAATATATGTATGTTATTTTATATTGTAAAAATTCGTAATTTATAAAGAAATTTCAAAAACTGTTCATATGTAACACTTCTTTTATATGCATGATATGTAATTATATATATATATATATATATATATATATATATATATATATATAGTGACATACACTTTGTTCGAATTCAGAATAAAGTATATGAATGCATTTCATAGTGAATGAAGTAAAATGGGAAAATTGATTTTTCGCCATTTAAAATCGGGCCTTTCTTCAGTTGTCTTCAATTTTGAAGGTAGGAAATGTCACTGAGCTCTCTAAATCAGTTACATCAAGTATTGGGATCAGAATCCACAGTCCTTCTTTAGAATTGCGTTAAGAGTAGTTTTTCGAGAACGTAATCGGCATTTTCTCCCACGAATTGTACAGCAGAATATGAGCTTATACTATGCTTAAAATGTCGAAACTTTCAATATATGCTTCTGCTTTCGAATTCGAAGGTAGCAAATATCATTGGGCTTTCTAACCCAGCTATATCAAAGTTTTCCAAAAGTTGGAATCAGAATTGCATTAGAGTAATTTTCCAAGAGCGTAATTTTTTGCATTGTCTCCGACGAATCGTACAACAGAATAGAAGCTATACTATATTTAAAATGTCAATCAAGGATCTTCCCGACAGATTTCAGCTCGAACAATGCTCAGAGAATTGCAGAAAATCGAGACGTTTTATTGGTTGATTATGAAAACAAACCATCCATCTGAGGATAGAGAAAACTCATTTCTATCTGAAATGCAAAATATTGCTTGTTGTGGTGTCGGAAAGGAAGATATTTGACATCCGTGGATTGGAAATGGATAATGAGGTCAGTTGATTCACGCTATACCTTATTTTACATTGATGGAAGGCGTTGAATTTTCCGAGAATCCACCAAAGCCATGAACCTGCCATGCATATCCACATTATGCAAGACACTGATGGAGTAACATGAATTATTATATTTTTTTGATACAGACAAGTATATTTTTTTTGATATAGAAAATGGTGGTGTTTTTCGAGGGTAAAGTAAGAACCTAGATTAAATATACTAGCAGAGCAAATGTACGCTGAAATGTTGCATTTTTAATCCAATGGTAACTGTAATGAAACAATGTGTCGTACCAGAAGTGTTCAATATTGAATCTCTGAACATGAGTCTGACTAACATAAGTCTCCTTTGAACACAGTTGAATCGTTATCTTAACACCATAGAAAAGGAGGGAGATATGATAAAAAGACAAAAAATCCTGACTTTTAATTCCTCTTTTACAACTTATTTTTAAGATAAAAAAGCTGCATAGCTAATGCATGCATTTTTTGATGGACTTAAATGCATTCCAGAGGTATGTAGACCTGAAACAAAAATAAATAAGAACTGTCTTCCTTGAAAAAAAGTCTAATAAAGTATTGATCTTTGTTTTTTTTAATTCATTGGTTAGTGTATCTATACAAAATCATTGCACAAAAATGGTTTAAAACTGATAGTTATTATATAATTCATTTTTAAATAAGTTTGTAACTGCCAGCATTGAAACATTGAATATATGGTTTAACATAAACTTTTCAAAAATGAGGAATGTTTCTAAATTTTTGACCAAGAAATATTTCCTTATTCTAAACGTGCATTTTTAGATAACTTTTTTAAACATTTATTTAGCAATTTCATGTATTTATTTCATTGATAAAATGTATAAAGAAGTGATAAAATTGAATATAATTATGTATTTAATTTTACCACTTCTTTTTCGTGATAATTTTATATGCTGTGATCAGTTATCTATGTTTAATTTCTTATCACCTATGGATAATTTGGTACTATTAATTTATGAGCGTTATAGAAAAATAAAATAACATAATTATCCATGCTATAATCAGCTATCCAAGTTAAAATTCTCTCTTATAATATATAATTAAATATCATCATACCAATCCGAATGTAGAGCGATATCGACGCAAGGGGATAATTATTTAATGTCTACTTTCATTTAACATTTAAAATATTTTGTATTAAATGTTTGTTTGCATGTTCTTTTGCATTCTTAACTATTTTAAATGATGTATGTTTCCAAATAATTATATTTCTAATAAAAGTATTTAATTATTTCGTTGCGTAAATAAATAAATGATTTAATTATATCACTATATAAGTTAAAACATTTTTTACTGTATTCCTTTATAATTTTGTATGTATGTATATATAATACTTACATACGTATATATGTATGTTGTAAACTCTTTTTAGTGTATTTTAGCATTAAGTTGAAGCTTTGTTTAGAGAATTTCTTATTTATTAAAAATAAACCTCTTTTGTGCTATAAATACTTTTATTTTATTAGAAATTCAAACCATGGATCGTATTTCTTGCTTACTGTAGCATGCTGTGAAATTCAAAAATAAGAACATTTATATCTTTATTCAAAAGTGCCACTATGTTTTGATGTAATCATTCAAAAGTTATATCACTATGTGATATAGCTTTTTTAACACATCCAACGCCATTGTGTTGTTAAAAGTGCCTGCTTTTCCGCATCTTGCCAAAACACGAGAGAAAGCCTCATATGGAGCCATTTTTTCCCCTTCAAAACCACGAACTGTCTGTATGAATTTTCCTCTCGCAACAAAACACAAAATTCAAAATTTTGCGCTCCCATAAACATCGATCTTCTTCATGAAAAAGAATGCATTTTAGAAACCCCCAACACGATATATTTAACCCAAGCTCAAAAATAAAACAAAATAAAAAAAAAAAGAATAGGAGCAGAGGAAGCAATGAATAATTTTCAGAAATGGAAAGCGTCCAATTCTTCCGTTGTTTCGCCCGCCACTCCTTTCATGTCTTTGAGGTCAGTCGTTTTAACATTCTCAATTCTTTTTTCTTCCTTTATTTATTTATTTACTCCCGTTTCGTGTTTGAATTATTTCAACGACCCTCCGTTCGCCCTAGATCCGATCAGACGAGTGTTTTGTCTAGGGTGGTCGCGCCGTTCGATCGAAGTGGGAGAGGAGAGTGAGTGAGAGGATGCATACGGTCAGTCGGACCACCGCGTTCAATATACGAGGGAAAAAAATCTCGAACGAAAACGGCAAAAGTAGGACGACGCCACTGCAAACGATGAAAGATGGAATTCCAAGACGGAGATGCAACTTTTGAATGAAAAGGGATGGGCTAGAGTTGCGAGTATTTTTGGCGATTTTATTCATCTTCCTTACTTTTTTTAAAATATGCAGGACTTGCCTTGGAGAAGATTTTTCATATCTCTATCAATAAATATACATGAATACATGACCAATTTATAACCATTTTCTATATTTTATGTTTACAGTTCCAAGAGCAGATAAACATTTTAAAATGGAATTTTTATTCATAAAAAATAACACATCTATAGTGGAACATTAAAATATCAACAATAAGATTTTTAAACATTAAAATTTTATTATAATTTTATGACTTCGTTATCACACAATTGCATGACATGTCAATTGCATGACTTGACGTCATTTCAGTTTAGGATGTTTTCGATTAATTGGCATAGAAATCAATCATTTCTTTTTTAAACGATTTTCAAGTTCTATTAAAGTATAATTATTTCTCCTTGCACAAAAAGTAGTATAACATAGAGAGAGACATAATATCCTACATTATTTATTTATAAGCAAATAATTCTTTGGCTATTTGGAATAAAGCGAAACTTAAAATTATTTTTGTGCTTGGAATAGCACGATACTGTTTGGTTTAGGTAAGCAAACGAGACAATATTTAAACAGTCTCTGTTATTTTCAAGTCTAATCAAAATTTTTCATTCTCAGAAACAACCGTAAAATTTTTAAGAGATAAAACGCAAATTATAATTCAAACACTTTTTAGAATCAATGCTATGTAAAGAAATCAATTTAAAATTTGTTGTTATGAATAGCATTCAAGATTAGGAAATTTTCGTTGAACACTTATTTTATTTTTAACAAAATTATATGATAAAAAAGATCTCAATTGTATACACTGAAAATATTTTAACCAAATGTTATTGGAGTTTGTTTAAGTATTTTAATAGAAAAAATTTAGCAATAGTTACATGAAATTTCCCAACAGTATTCTGAATATTCTGCTAAGGATTATTTTAAATAAAAAAGAAGGTGGGAATAAGTGGAGAAACACATTAGAAACTCGCAGATCTTAAGATTTTGTTAGTTACCATAAGGAATTTGAAAAAAATCTTTGTTTAAAATTTTCCCCTCATTTATAATTAAAATTAAATAATTTAAATAATTGGTTCCAAACATAAAAAAATTATGTAATATTTGCATTAAATCCATTTTGTTATTCCAACTGTGTATCGAAATTGAAAAAGAATTCTAATATATACATATTTTTCATTTAAAAACAACCACCTGAAAGAAAGTCTTTTTATTGTTATGAGAGCTCAAAATAATTGATTTCGTGTTTTTGGTTCTTAAATTAGTATTGTTGTAATTGTCTTGAATTCATTTTTGGGACTAAGAGAATTTTTAATTTGCATTGACTACCAATGCATATATTTTAGCTTAAACTTTTCAAAAAATGGAAGATAACTATACGAAATATGCATAGGATATAAAAATGTACAATAAAATAATACATCTTATGATGTGTATTGTATTCTATTATTTATATCTACCTTTTTCGTTACAATTAAGATTGCAGTAAAATAAAAAAATTATCTCTATGCAAAACGGGTAAAGTAGTAAAATATTTATTTTTTTAGAGTTTGATTTTTGTAAATCAAAAAAAGAAGTTACAAGTGCATAAATCTGCAATAAAATGTGTACAGATTTAAGTTATTGCAAATGATACTCACGATTATAAACTGTAATGTCAAAAATAAATGATTTTAATATAAAGATGTGGTGACTTAGTCATTTTAATGTATAACTTGACATTTAGTTCCGTTAAACAAATCAATGGGTATCACCTTTATAATGATGTAAGTAAATAAAGTGCAAGCATTAAACTTTACGAAATTAATGACAAAAATTAGTTAAACCAATGATATTTAAATGGTATCAAAAATATTCATTCTAACTTAAAGCCGAAAAATGAAATTGTTAGACCTTTTAACTTAAATGGTGATATGCCACTTTGAAGGGTATTTCTGTCATAGTTTAAGCACTTTTAAAAATTAGGTTTACTGATGATTATTTACACATGATAAAATATTTCTTTAGAGGAAAAGAAGTAAAAATAGACTCATAGATTTAGCAGAAAAATTTATCTTGTAGCATTTTAAATTATACATTGAAATAAATTAGTGTTTCATTCCACTGACACACACAAAATCAATTTTTGTGTATATGAAAGTGATAAAATCTCTAAAGTGAGACTAAAAACGTGACAAAAACTCTTAAATCAAAAACATGTAGGGAATTATTTTAAAAAATAAATTAAGATAATTACCTTGAGTAATTTTTAGTATTATTTCATTCAACATATCTGTCTTAGCACCATATAGTATCTTAGATCTACATAAATGTAGCAAAAATCTTCTTAATTATTTTAGGATCTACAAATAAGATTACATGGTTTTTATGTGATAAGTATTCAAAACTAATAATCTATTATAAACATTTTCAAATGAGAACAAAAAAATAAACCAGCCAAATCTGAATCAAGATCTTAATAATATATTAAGGAAACAATCATACTTCTTGAGACATGAATATGGAAAAAAAAACATTTTTGATTTTTAGGAAAAATAGATTCAAATTGGATGAATCACATAGTAAAAAATTGGTAGCGTTATTGGCGTGATTTTCTAAAAGAACCACTCAGAGAAATTTTGATTATGCTATAAACAATATTTTAAAACTGTAGTTAAGCAAACATTTCTTCTTCCTATTCTATATACATAAAATAAATTTCTAATGAATTGTAGCACCAAATGAAAAGAATAGGTATTTTATATTAAGTTCTGTGCTCGCAGTTTAATCAATGTAACTTATAAGTATTATATATATATATATATATATATATATATATATATATTGATTAACAGTTCTATTCATTCATCACGATTTTAAGCAAAATTTTCTGATTGTTTTGATTAACAGACACCGTATGATTGAAAACATTGGCCTAGCAAGACTTGTGAAATTTTTAAAAACATTCTTTTATCCTTTTTAAGAAGAAAATGTTTATAATTTTTAAAGATATATATAGCTCTTCTAAGCATTTCACATGTAAATAAAACTAAACAGACTTCATGAACTTGTTCTAATGATATCTATGATTAAAATATTTTATTAAATTATTTCAATGTATAAACTAATTTTATAAATAATATATGTGTGTATGTGTATCAATCATTATAATCTCCTTATTTACTTGCAATAGTTATTATTCAAAAACTTTATTGGTAAAGCTGAAAATTCACAAGGTATACCCTTTTAGTTTTAACAAAGTTAATTTTGAGTGTGTTATATTTCCTTTTTTAGTGCAAGTATATATGCCTATTTAATCAATAGTTAATGTGGTTATATCTTCTTTCGATTGACTGAAACTCAATATTTTTCGACAAAACGTCAAAACATAGCAATAACTTGTAACAATGTGATAGTAAAATTTGATTCTGCTTTTAGGGCTAATGTAAATTTAATATATGAGTTGATGATGTTTTCTGACCATTGAAATCAAACCATTCAAAAAATTATTATTTTTCTCTTAGAAAAGTAACACGTTTTAATATTTCATTGACATGTGTATAAATCTGAGACCTTTGAAATTTTCTAAGCGTGTAATGGTATTTTCATAATATGATGCATGGCTAAATGGAACATTATGGTCACAACTCGCCAAGGACAAAAAAATAGCCGACGATATAATATTATATAGCTGTTAAATGAAATCTGAATAAAACGACTGAATAAATGAAACGACTGAAAAATCTGAATAAAACGAAATCTGAATGATTTACGACTTACAGAATTCCATCTAAAATCAATGGATCTATCAAAATGATTTTATTAAACATATATCTGATTGCAAAAAGTCATTTAGCAACTTCCAAATTCTTTATTTTATTTAATTAGAGGCTATTAATGTAATTTTCATTTATATAAAAAATTCGACTTTTTATTGTTTACATAATTTTCAACCGCCACTTTTTTTCTTTTCATGTAGAATTCAGTTTTTAATTTGAAAGATTTTCAAAATGAAGCTAATTAATTCTTAATACGATAACTGTATTCTTATACACCTTAAGGCTTAGCGATTTTAAAATCCCGTCCTTTTTGTTCTCGATTTTTTGTATGGTTGCTATCCTTTAAAAAGAGCCGGTAAAATCCTAGAAGAGCCCACACCCTTGGTGACAAACTGAAAAAAACCCCAAAATAGAATAAAATGGCCAAATAAGAATTCCAGAAATAGATAGGTTTATCATGTGTAGTGTATCAAAGTAGGATTTCCAAAACGGGCGAAATTTATCGCCAACCAAAATTATTCACTCCAAAGATGTGGGCTCTGCTTCGATACAACCAAAAGTAAATATTGTCAGCCATTAGGATTGCTACTTAAATCTCAAAACATACGTCACCTCTGCTTAGCAAAAATATTTTCGCTAAAAAGTGCTATTCTGACCGAATTATTCACTGTTACCTAACTTTAGAACAATATTCACTGATGGAAAGAGTACATGAAATTAATAAGAGATTGATTATTCAGAAGGAAATTAGTTAGAAATTCTGCGAACAAAGCATAGATAAAAGTATGCTTTTTTTATGATTTATAATGATGAACTAGGACAGATACTTCAGGTTGAAAGATCTTGTATTCATTTCATACCATTTTTGAATAACTGAATTAAAATGTTGCTTTGCCAAGGTGGGTGCCTGAGTGATTTCCAATTTTTTCTTGCAATATGCGTGTATACAGCACACCAACCATGAAAGATCTTAGAGAAGTCAAAGATGCGTTAAATGCATTATCCATTAAAATGGCTCTATAATATCAAGTAGGTAGTAATTCCCCGATATTAACGTAACTTTCAAATTGGTGAAGTTAAATATTTTACCACTTCTGATTAAGAACTAAATTTAAACTGATTTACCTGCATTTAAGCATGTGATTGTTAAATTTGGCAATTGATTTGGTGCTTCCATATTTTTAATCGTTCAAAGCAATTTTAAGAAAATATTAAAGTGATCTTTGAGAGTACTACAAAAAAGGGAATCTTTCTGTTTATATTCCTGTTCAGAAATATATTTATACTCCGAATATTCATTCTGTTTGCGGTTGAGTTCCTTGGTTTATAGGATTCTTTTCCATGAGAGCTAGACTACTCTCGTAAATTCTCGATAGAGACAGAAGAGTTATGGGAATATATTCTTGACAAACAAAAGTGGAACTCAGACTTCAATTTTAAAAGCTACGACATATCTGTGGATTGAATTCCAAACATGCTGTGGAGAATAACTTGGAAAAACTATTTCTTTTAACTAGTTTTTTGCTCTCTTGACGAACATTATTTCTCAACTCGTTATAAATCAGTCAATATTTTCAAACGCCTTTTTTAAACACAAATTTTGAAAAATAGTTAAAATAATAGTATAACGTTTCATTTTTATAAACATACCTTTAGTTTCTGAAAGTTGTTAGTTTATAATTGACCTAGGATCTTTTCCTCTTACAGAAAGTAAGCTTAAAGATTCTTTTGGTTTATGTTCAGTAAAATTTAAATAAATGAAATTATTGGGAATAAATATGAATTTGTAATCTGCAAAATAAAGGAAAATTTTTCTTTTATAAGCAAATGAAGTTTCCCATAACAGTAACGAATTAAGTTAGGAATCATATCACAATACGTTATATATTTGTAAAATATATAACGTATTGTGTAAGTGCATGATTTTTATAGTAGAAGAAAAATTAAAATGATAAATTTGTCATGAATTTGATAGTATGCATTATTAAGAATTCGGTAAAAATTTACTGAACGGTCACACTTGGGGACTTTTTCGAAATCTCATCAAAAATCTCGCCATTTTGAACAAGCGAGATCAAAAAAAAATAAATAAATAAATAAAAATGAAAAATATCTATATTTAAAAAGAGCAGGATATTGAAAAATAATGCTGAGCAAAAAAATAGTTTGTCAAAAAATGTTATTTATTGCCAAATGCGGAAAATGTGCGCCAAAGTTGACAGTACAGTAAATCTGATCCAATACTTTTAAATGCATTTTCTGAAAATAATTATTCATGATTTAAAGTAAAGATTTGCGTCTTTCTATAACTCAACATATTTCTATTAAACATTTAGTTATAATTTCCTAGAATTCATTAAGAAAGAATCTTAAAATAAGCATAAATTCCACATTTGATTAAACGTGAAATAAATTTTAAGCAAAACCTTTATTTTCTCTCTTTAAAATTTCAATATATTTTATAAAATGCACTAAATATATTTTATGAAAAGAAAAAGCCCCCCGCACGAACATATTTTATAAATTATAAAATATATTTTTGTGTGTGCTTTGCATATATAAGATTATATTTTATAACTGTCGTTTTTATAGAGCCTATTAGGAAAAAAAATCAATAAAATTAGTTAAAAAAACGATTTTTAACAATAAAGTTGAAGTTAACACATAATTTGTATACAATATTTTGAAAATTCTATGCACAATTTCTGTTTCTTACTATTAACATTGAAGTCATTTATTTCTTCTTTAATTGTGCATATTTTTTATATTTTTTTATTATAATAAATTTAAAAAACAGCATAAATTATAACAATATTTATGAAATACTAAGGCAGTCTGAGTATTTATAAGTAATGAATAATTATAGTGATAAAATATTTATTCGGATGATGTAAAGAAACCTCACTACATTTACATTAAATCAACTCTTATCTTATTTCTATATTACCGAGCGTTTTTACTGCTATATTTTGATTCATAAATGAGAATCTACTAACTTAAACTCTTTTATAGAATGCTATGTGCACCTCGAAGAATATTTAAAGCAATGAAATCCATAGGGAACATTTATTACTAATAATTATATATTGAATGATAAAATAATTGATATTTAAAATTTCTGTTAAGTTTTTAATATCTTTGTAAGTATATTTTTTTACTAAAAGAATATGATCAAATCTAATAATCTTAAAATTAAGTATTTTAAGAATTCATTTGCATATTTTAATACAGATACTTTATAAGATAAGAATTCTTATCAATGTTTTGAATCTGATGAAACCTCCCAACAAAAGAATAATTGAAAACCAATAAAAGAATTTCTGAAAATATTCATTCTTGTAAATTATCATGCGAACTTTTAAATATTGGTTTACATTTCCTTTGTTATTATTAAAGAAAAATATTCAGTTCTTACGCACTATGACAATTACCCTAGATATATCGTCAGAACTGATAACCGGAAAAAATAATATGACGACTACATAAAAAAAACTTACACTCTAATATAGGTTATAGAGGGCGCTAAAATAAGAAGTATTATTAAATATTATTTAAACCGTGTTGCTCTTACCAATGAAATGTCAATGAATATTTTTATCTTCAAGGTGGTCATAGTACGTAAGTACCAAATATTCTAACTATTCAAACAATTATATACCCATCTATATTTGTGTTCACAAGATTTTCCACAGGCATTTTTATACGAAAAGTACATTTTTACAATACTGAAATTCAATTAGATGTATATCAAATAAAGTTATAATTTTTATAAAATCTTATTATTCAAATTTCACAGAATTGATGAACTATAATGTAATACATAACTTATTATTCTCTCAGCCTTACTAAAAATTTGTGACGTATGAAATAAATGCGAAAATTTTAATTAAATGTGAAGGAAAAAACTATTCAATAAGAAACTTAATAAGGTCCTTATACAAAATGTAATCAATGTATTTTTCTTTTGTCTTACATTTTTGCCAATCTCATAAAGGGGTATTTTTTTCTATTAATATATATCAAAACGCTAACATCAGAATAAATTATCAGTTGTATTCAACCATAAAATTTTCTTAAACTTGATATCAAAATCATAAAAGCTTGTTACTAAGTAAATTTCATTTTTGTGTTAGCACCTTTATTTTCTTTCTCATAAGTTTCTACAATATAAGCACTTTTTGAGTTCCTGAAGGAGGCGGTAAAGTCTAGGAAATTGATAAATAACTTAAAAATGACAAGGAACCTAAGACGAAATTAATTAAAATTTTCTATTTGCGTAATTTAGAATTGTTTATGTGTACGCGCGTGTGCTGTAACATAAACATAAAGTATCGTATTAATCAATAATTTATAAAATGAATTTTTAAATTAAACATCTAAAGTAATCAAAGCTACTGATTTGATTTTTTGCTTTTATTGTAATCAATAACACATCTTTTCAATTAAAATCACACAAAAATCCTTCTAATAATGGAAACTGAAATTAACTAATTAATATGAAAAAAGATTAAATTAATTAATAATTGATCAGAAAATAAATTAGAATTTAATAACCTTATGCTTAAAACTGCATGCGTACTAGCATATATTTTATATATGGAGTCAAGTTAAAAGCAATCATTTTAAATAATATGTGAAATTATTTTACAAATTCTTTTAATTATTTAAAACGATTAATTAATAAATTTAATAAAATAAAGGGAATCATTAAAGTTTTAAAAAGCTCTAGTTAAAATGACTAACAAAAGAATTAAAAGTAATTATAAGTGCTTACTTCCAATATTTCTATGCTAATTTATTTTAATAGTAAAATTTTCAGTTATAAAAAAACCAATAAAATTTTGAAACCTTTAATGAAATTCACCATTTGTAAGGCTTTCCATCCTGTCTAGTGGTCAGCTTTCTCTCTCTCCTCTCTTTTGTATGAATGGTTGTCTACAGTATAAACAAGTACCTATGGCTTGTGTGTACTGAGGAAGCACACCAAATTATGGTTCACTTGGAAAAGTGGAGAAGCGCACCCCATCCTGTCAACCTGGCTGTAACTTGGGAAAAAAAATTTAAAAAGACATTTAAATCATCCTTTAAACTATCAAATATTAATATTTAATGTGCTTTACATGCTACATGAATTAAATTTATCTTTACTTAATGGTTAATAAGTATTTTTTAATAGTGGTATCAAGAGAGACAATTTTCCATTTTATTTATCATGATTATAATATGGTCATGAAAATATCTTTATGTTGATATGTTCAAGGCTTAAAAAAAATTAACGTTTATGAAATTCTAAAATAGTTCATATATCTAAAGCTAAATTCTTGAAAGGTGATAATTATAAATGAATGTTTCATTTTATTGCAATAAATAAATTAATTAATAATTTTATTTATAAATCTGTAAAATTTTTAAACAAAAAATGCTTTTTCAACTACTTATTGCAATTACAAGTAATTATAATTAGCTTAGTTATACTTAAATCATTTTAATGTAAAACATTTCAGCTTCAACTAATTGGTATTTAACTGTGTGTGGAAAACGCGATAATTTTTTTTTTTGAATATTTTTTCTTGATATATTTAAACTTTTGAGACTAATAGAAAACATTCATGTCATTTTGAAACATTTTGTGAAGAAGCAAATTAATATAAGAATGGATAGCATGGTGTTTTGTTTTTCTGATTATTTATTCTTTTATTTAACTACTCACAACACATTTATTAAGCATATGCAAATTTACTTCTGGAGCAAATGTCAGCTAGTTTCATTAATTTAAATTTGAGTTTCTCTTTGAGTTTTCTTAAGTATGTTCCTTAAATTAAATTTTTTAAAAAATAACAAAGCAACTAAAATAAGTAGTATTCTCAAAAAAGGTTAATTTTCTAAACATTCTGAAAACATTTTAGCAATAAAAAGTATTCACAAATTGTTACAAGTAATTTGTTATTCGGAAATTCTATTACCTCTTTTCTACGATGCTTTGTTAATCACAATTAAATACTCAGTCTTTCTCTTTGATAAAGAGCTGAAATTTCCTTTCTAAAACAATTTTCGTGTTTCTTCTTTTAATCCTTTATTTGTCTAGTTTTCCATTTTCTACCTCTTTTTTTAAAAGATTAGTTTTTCGTATTTTTCAATTTACTACTGAAGATAGAGAAAAAAAATAGATTTCTTGCTACAAGCTCCTATTATTTGATTGTAGGATCTTCACGAGCTTAAAAAGCTTAAAACTAATTTAAAACCATGACTGATCTAACTAAATGTTTGATTTTTTGTTTGAACTAATACATAAATAAAATGAAAAATTCAAGTTTCAAATGGATTTAATGAATGTAATGCAATTTTTTCCAAATATTGTACTATATAACGTATCTGTAAATTTGGCTATTATTTTCGTCAATTTTTTGTATATCTATGAAAACAGTAAATAATTTCGTTTTATGAATCTCAATTTTTTTCTTCTTGAAAACAAAGTACATTTTATGGATCTTTTCAGAACTATAAATAAGAAATAGAAGCTGTCAATTAAATATTTTTCGCTTTTCAATTTTGCTTAAGCAAGTGTAAAGGATCCAAAATTAACCTATTATTTTTTATTAGGATTTTGAAGTCCATTTTTTTGTGTTTAAACGTTTATTTAAGAATTTTGCCTTATTTTTATTCGAATATGTTAAAATAACTAAAGGTAAAGTACTTTAATGGTAAGAATGAATAATTTATCAAAATATTATAGGCATAAGTAAAGCTAGTCTTGTGAAAATTACTTCATTTATTTCATTTTCAGAATAAATATCATGTATGAAATCATTCAAAATTGGCTTAGAACCAAATTTAAGAGAGAATTAATTATTAAAAACTGGATTTTATAACAGCATTTTTAGCGTTACATTTATCTCTACTTATGTAATAAAAATGGATAAAAGTTTAATTTTCATAGAAATATTATTAAGATGAAGCTCAATTGTTGACTTTTTACATAAAATTTAAAGAACAAGTAAATTATTTTCTAATTAGAGCAATAAATAATATTTTTAAGATGAAATATTTATAAAATGCATCACAAAATAGTAATAATATTTAAGATGAAAATATTATACCTTTCAAAATGTATCAATAAAATATAATTCAAACAATTTCATTATTTATGTAACCTAAAATCTAAACTTTTTTTAATCAAGGACATTTTAAATGAATTTTTTCCAAAAAATTTAGAACCGAATTTTATGATTACTATCACAATGAGAATTATAAGTAGGTAAGGGATTACATTTATCTCTTTTCTCCGCTCCAACTTACGGAACTTAATGTGATTTTCTACCTCCTGATGTGCAAATTGAGGAATTTAGAACAATCGAATTCTGCGATTTGCTGACTTATGTGATTTTTTTTTTTGAATATCGAATCTCTAAATCGTTCTTGAAATCTCCTCGCTTTTCTTCTTTTTGTTTTTTTCTTCTCTGTATTTAAGGTTTCGGGGGAGATTTTATTTTTGAAAAAATGACGGTTACTTTATGAAATTCATCCCATGTGTCTTTTTACGACTCTATTCAATTTGCAAAATTCTAAATTATGCTAAAATGAAAAAATGGGTATGAAAAGAATTAGCTGCAGTTTCATACGGAACATTCTTATTTTATATAGCATTACAATATATTTCTCTCAAATATTAGAATTTTCAGTCGCATTTATTTTTTGAGGATTATATTTCTCAACTGTAACCACATCTAGCGAACAGGACATTGAAAGAAATACAAATTAATATACAAAAAATTATTAAATTATCTTGTCTTATGAATCAGAAATGATAAATTAGATGGATGGATGTGTAAGAATAGCTGAACACATAAGGTGTGTGAATAGATGATGGATAAATTGACATAAAATTCTCAAATATTTACATATGGGAAATTGCATAAAGGGATTTAACTGAATAATAAATAAATAATTTGAATAAAATAAAAAATATGACCTCCTTTTACAAATAAAGAATTTAGAAATTTATTATTCTAACCAATAAATTTATTGATATTAAAAAGTTAAAAGAAAAATTTGCAGCACATTGTGAAATATGTAAACACAATGAAATATTATATCTAACACAAAGATGAAAAATTAGAAAGAAACTAAAAATGCGTTAAGCAAGCTTTACCAGGATTAGAAAAATGATTATTCAAATGATAATGATTATTATGAAAATTAGATTCTTTGAAATAGAAGAGTTAAAAACTCAACGCCGATGTAATCAATGAAATTGTTCAAAATATAAAACTGAAAATATAAAGTATACATTTTGTGATATTCAAAAACAAATAAATCAGCTACGAATGACAGAAACTATTTTAACTTAAACTTTTTTGTTAATTTGGGGAATATAAATTAAAGAAAAGTGCTGGATACTGCCACGAGACTGGAATCTATTTTATGGAATAACTAAGTTAATTGTTTTTCGGCCAAAACAAATAACTGCACAAATTCACAGAAGTTATTGCTAAATAAATTTTAATTGAGTCTGCATTCCTTCATTCAAAGTTTTATTCGCTATTGTAAAATATTTAATGCTTTCTAACGTCTCGGTGCCGGATTTCACGGTAACTTTTAGAAATTGATTTCGAAATTCAAATTTGTAGAATTCAATGACTTAAAGTAGTTAATAATCACAGTTAAAGTTCTTTGTGAAATAAGAGATAATGTTATTGATGAATACCTAGCTACTAATCAACGTATGAAAAGATTACACAATTATGAATGTGCTTAAATTAAGAATTATAAGGAATATAAGTATTTTTGGAAATGTTATTATATCTGTGAATCTAATGATGTTTTTGTCCATATATATTAAATACAAGCTCAAGTTTTTTTAATTTAATTAAAATTTTGTTGATCAATTTTTTTGATAAATCTATAATTAATCTGGATTTACTTAATCAGTATAGTAGAATGTTTTCCCAAGTTTAATATTTATTGCTGCTATTTATTGGTAAATGGCAATCACGTATTGAGCAACAATTTTTCAGTTAATTTATTAATTCGAGTATAGTGTGTCAAAAAAAAATTCTACATAAACATTATAAAAGATATTTAGAGAAAAATTATAGTAACGTAGACAATGTTATCAACTATTATACTACACACACTGGGCAATGAATGAGAAATCTTTGGGATTTTCATTAAAATTAATCTTAGGGATGAAATATGAAATTTTTTATGGCATGGGTTACATATCCTATGGCTAGCATAAGTAAGGTGTAACAGTGTATTTCATGAAGATTGAAGTAAAATTGGAAAAACGACAGGCTCTGTCTTATTTGAAGAACATCTTTATAGAAGTCCTGTTTTTCAACAGTCTCGGCTTTGAAGACAATCCTCACTGGTTTCAAAAAGCAGTTACATCAAAGGTTTTCAAAAGATGGAATTAGGACCGATACCCCTTGTCTAGAAAATGTAACTGAAGTTCAAGCACAATTCTTGAAAGAGCGGATCTTTGTCTCCGAAGAATCGTATGGCAGAATATGAACTTAACTGTGATTAAAATAGCAAACATTTTGAACGATAGTATCTTCCCAAGAGACTCAAGTTCGAGACATGAGCAAAGTATTGCAGGGGTTGGAAAGCATAGTTAAGTACCAGTGAGAAAACCTTATATAGGAAAAGGACAATATAATCGATTAAATCAAGCTACTCCTTATTTCGTACTGGAAGAAGAATTCTTATTTGGTGAGAACTTCAGAAAGCATGTATTCATCTTGCCTTACTTGCACTGTGAAAGGGGTCTGGTGAGAGTATTTTGATGTGGAGTACGTTCTGGTAGCATGAAGGTGTTGCCTTGGTATTCTATAATGATGAATGAACAGACATGTGATACCTAAATATATACTTATTGAAAAAATATACACCCTGTAAAGAGATTTTTACTCTGATGAGGACGTATACTTCATGGAAGAAAATACAAATAGAGATCGTGCTAGAAGTGTCCAAAATTCGTATGTTTAGTATCATTTTTGTTTAAAATACCTTCTATGACTATCTCAGAACCTAAACCTTAGCTTCATAGAAAATATGTGGAATATGGTGAAAAGATGTGTTAACACTTTCCTCTTCCATTTAATTAATAAGATCTAAAAACTGCATAGTCAATACATGTATCCACCTGAAATAAATGTTCTCGAAGCATATTAATCATGCAAAAAATGGTTCAAATATTAATCTCGAGCTTCTAGTTCATTGTCCAGTGTGTGTATATAAATATTATCATTAAGGTCAGAAGTAAAATAAAGATGTGTGTGGAGTTTTACTACACAAAAATTTTTACGTTCTTTATTTCATGTTAAACGATTACCTTTTTATTTCTGTAAAAAGAAGAATGTTTGAGTTTTTTAGTTCATAGAACATTTGTTTTGCTGTTAATGATCAGAAAGAAATCCCTCATATTTGAAATGAAATATATTAAAAACAGCTACTAATGGAATTATTTATGTAAATACCATAATACTCTTATGCATTTATTTGAAAATTAGTTTAATATATTCTCAGTACTTTGATTACCGCTGAAGCCTTTGCTCCCAATCCTTTAATTCAACAGTTCAATTCTTACCTTTGATGAGATTTATATAGAGATTCTATATTCAAAATATTTTTATTTGTAAGTTCGGGTCCCATGCGCATTGAAAAAATAACTTTAAATCAACAACCACATCACACGGTACCAATTCATAGCGTATTCGTAGCAATCATGGGCTATAGTTGCGGTAATATTTCCATAAAATGGAATATAAATAGTAAGGAGTTATTTTTAAAAATGTATTTTATTCGCTTTAAAATTTATGAAAATATGCTTTTAAATTTATTTATAATAATATATTTATATAATATAGTATTTATAATGGAGCACATAGTACCATCATCTAGCCAAATATTTCATTTCAAACTTCGGTATACAGTTTTCTCATTTTCTCAGTAAATATAACCAATAATTCATCTTTATTGATATTTTTTTTGCCTAATTCAAAACAGTTTGTGTACATTTTATTGATGAAAGTATCAAGTGATTAAGATATAATTCATGACTTAATATTATAAATTCATGTTTGTTATCGTTAGCAATAATTATCATGACATAAAACAAGTTATTGATAAACCGAGCTATTTTTAAGAATTTTTGATGTTATGCTTAAGTTGCACTAAAACAAAAATATTTATGATTTGAATACATTTATACTATTAAGTATATATTAAGTATATATTTCATAAAATATGTTCATAAAAAATTGTATTGATATTAATATTCATATGCAGTCTATTTAATTAAGATCAAAAGATTGGTAGTCTGCAAATTAAATATTCCAGATGTAACTTACCTATGTCCTGATTACAATATTATTCATCCATTATTTTCTCAAAATGCTGTAATAATTTCATTAAACAAAATGAATAAATAATCTGTGGTTCCTCTTTTTTATAAGACATTAAAAAAGCTCTCTTATAAAATTATAGTAAAGGTAAATACAGTCAATTTAGCGATGATAAAAAAAAATATATTTTTCAAACGTTCTCAGTAATACAAATGGTTGAAGAATACAAACTAGCTCTCTAATTTGTTTCTTACGTGCAATTTATTACATTGTTTTAGGACCAAACAGATACAATTATCCAAAAATATAACTGAAGGAATTAAACATGATAAATAAAATGGATTCTGTTTGGCAGAAAATAAAATTAACAAGACCTTTACAAAATAGTATTGGAGAGAGTCTACCAAAAATCATAAAAATACACGGCAACAAATTTTATATATATGAGGACGTAAGTGATGGCTTTTCATCAGCACATCAATATACGTAATTTTTTTTATGAAGCTGAAATATCCTTGATTTTTTATGGTTAGGAGAATGAAGTATTAATCTAAATTCTTTATAAGCTATAACATTTGTGTCATTCTTGTTATAAAAAGTTAGAATTACAGTTCATTTATGTTAGATTTACAATGGAATGGACAAAATACGAATTTAAATTGGGAAATAAGCATTTTAATAAGGCTATTTGTTTTTCTTAAAAAGATCACCACTTTATTAGTAAGAATATGTCCTTTAATTTAATTTAGCGTAGTTAAATCTTTTATTTAATTAATTAATAAAGCATAATTAGTCAAATAATATAATTAACATTGCGTCTATTTAATTATACTAATTATTTTATATTTAACAATTCATTAATCCCATGATTAATAGCGATATATAATGAAAAGATCACACTCGAAAAGTTAAATTTGTAATTTTATAGTATTTCAAAATAAATAATATTTAATAAGCTTAATAGTAACTTAAAAATTGTATTATTAGTTGCATAAACAAGAAAAATAAATTTTTATTATACACTATATATATTAGACTTGCAAAATTTGTTTTTATTTCAATTTCTCCATTTTTTTAATAAAACCTAGAAAAAAATGTTTTATTGGGACAAAATGTTTTCACAGTGTTCATTGATTATAGAATTTAAAGACTCATACATAGGTGTCAAGTTGGAAGTCTATCTATTATTTACTCAAAACAATTTTATGTCTATTTAAAGTAGTGTTAGTATAATATAGTTAAGCATAGTTAAAATAATTTATCGTATAATATTTTTAAAAATTTCAACTTTATACATTTTTAACTATAGAAAAAATTAAATTAATTCTCAAGTAAAGAAATTTTTACGATCTGAGAGATGGCTTTTTAAATATGCATAAAGAATAATTCATTTAAGTGATGATGTGTTGTCATCAAAGGAAAAAAATTTCAGAATATTATCTTATTTAAAGGATTTATTTCCAAGAGAGTATACTCTTAAAAGGAACTCTATTAAATAAGAAAATCCCAAGCTGCTATGCAGAGAAGAGTAAAATCGACAAGGTCAGACTGATAGTTTTCTGAAGGTTACAGCCGAATCAATTCTCAAATAAAGCTTACGAAAGAAAAGGTGTAAAAACAGCTTTCACTTCCTGCCGTTCTTTTCGAAGTCGTCTGCAAATCCACACTAATTTGAGAGAACGATACTCATTGAAATCCAATATACACTCACCATAAAATAGAGTCTTTTGTTCAGTGACACCAAGCGCGAAGAAAAGAGATAATATCCATTCTAGAACACGCTAGGCGCTAGTGTCGCTGCAAATAACTGCTGCCATCGGAACACAATGCAATACGTATATATAAAAAGGAATTTTTTTCCTCTGACCCACGTAGCGGAAGTTGGAAGGGGAAGAAGAAGACAAATTCCTCGCTGGTGGATTTGGAAACTGAAATCGTATTTGCACACGACCTTCAACAATGATCGGGGGGAAAGTTTGCACAAGGCGAAACCTATATCCCTAGGAAATAAGATCGATTCTTTCGAAGAATTCCAGAATCGAAATTTCTATGGCCATGGATTTTTCTTATTTGATGTAGAGAGAAATTTTCACTTTTTTGTTTCCGTGGTGAATTTTAAGTAGAATAGAACAAAAACGCTATAGAACTATTCCCGAAGATTTTCGTTGAGAGTAGAGATGTTGATAGAAATTTTAGAAATATAAATCTTTTATATTCTTTAACTTTTCTCAAATTTTCAAACATCTTACAAATTGATATAAATTTAATTTAATTTGAATTAACTAACTAGAATGTAATCTTTCTTTTTTTCATCAGTGTGATTAATATTTTATTTTAATATTTAATTTCAATAACTTTTAATTGCTTTAAAATAAGCAACGTAAGAAACAACAAATAATATTGAAAAACATAATGTGGAATATTAAACATCAGAAGGAATAAATGTAAATATAGACACAGAAATTGAAACTTATAATATATTTTTGTTAAATGGTAAACTCTTTTACACATTTTATGAAAAATGAAAATTAATTTATTTTAATTTAGACCATACCATTAATTTCGACATGAAATGAATTATTTTAAAGCACATTCACACACAATACTGTGAAGCATAAATTGAAAATTTTAATCTACCATTCATTCTACAATTTAATTCATTCAACTTTATTCATCAATTCATGAAGTACTTAAAAACATGAATACTATCGTTGTTAAATTTTTAATATTATTATTTTTACGTAAATTATGTAACTTTTTGCTGGAAGAATATGAATAAAATTATTTTAAATTTCTTTAAAAAATTGCCAAAAGGCCAAAATTTCCAACTTAAACATCTTCTTAACAGAAATTTTAAGAATAATTTTCATTTACATTTAAATAACTAAAATTATTTTTATTATTATTTATTGTTTCATTGTTCTTTACGGACAATTATTAACTACAAATTAATATGAAAACTTTAACATAACTTATCTAAAAATGAAAATTATTAATTTATAAACCTGAAAATAATAAACAATCTCAATGTGTGTGACTTCTAAAAAAGCTTCAAAGACTACTGCTTAATATTTATACTAATTTTTCTGTAACAAAAGAATTTTGCAATTTGCCTATAAAATTATATTATATTGAACCTTATTTTTTTGAATATCCTCATTCTTTTTGCAAGCTAATTAATAATTATGCTTACTTTGATTATAAGTATCATTTTTCCTCCTTACATTGTATTTATATATAGCATTTTTAATAATTAATTCATAAATTTTTTAATAAATGTTTTTTCTTTGTATTTCAATTAGGTTTTCGTCATTAATCTTTTCAAAAATCAATATTTATGAGAACATATTAAACATATAAAAATGTTTATTAGTGTATGATAGGTAATAATACAAATCTGATCACTTAATAATGTTACCCCTGTTGCATGTTGATTTAGTTTTCGTTTACATTTTGTTAGTTTAGTTTGGCTCTAAACTAAGTTCAAAAACGTTAAAGCATTTTCATTATTAACATTATTAACCAAATTTCATTATTAACAATAACATTATTAACATATAACATTTCATCATTACCAAAATTCAACGAATACATTAATTTTAGTTCAGTTTTAAACAAAATGTTTTCTAAGAGTAAGTAAAAAAAATTCTGATCCACTTTTTATATTTACTTTAAGTCAAGATTCGAAACATTCTAGACAAAAGATTGAATCTTTTAGGATTTGAGTTTGGATTCAGATTGAAAAGAATGTAGAATTAAAACTAATTTTATGTTTTTAATAAGTTTTATCATGATGGGCCAAGTATCAATTAAGTATTGGTATGTATAAAATGAGCAAAACGTCTTAATTGAAACTGTACACTACTAGTTACAGATACCGTTTTATCTTTCTAAGTTGATTTATTTGAAAGTTATGACAAATTATAAGGTTAAAAAATAAAGAACTGTGAATGATGTATGGAAGAAAAAATTATGCAAGAAAGATAAGAAAATGTCTTTGAAATTTCACAAGAACTTTACAGAACATGGAATTTTGCTTGATGAAAAACTAAAAATGAAAAAACTAACTGTACATTATTACAAAAAAATCAGAGTCAGTACTTTCTGCGAACAATTATTATACAGTTCCAGTTCTCGTAAAAGTCATCATTAATAGAGCATGAACTTCAGTATCATGGGGATTCACTCAGACGTGGCAAGATCATTTTTCTTCTTATCAAACGAAAGTCCATCGCTCACGAGTTTTCCCGTCAACTTTTGCATAATCATTACAGAACAGTGGTTTTTACTTTACAAAGTTTGAAGTTGTATTTCTTATAAATTATTTTCAGTTAATTTCAATTTCATTTAATCATGTTGTAAAAATAAAATGAAATTTTCATTCATTGAAGTTAATTTCAAATAAAATGCAATTTTTGGGTTTTTATAAAAATATATATATACATAATATGTTACAAAGCTTCTTCTTAATAAAGGAAAGATTTCCATTCTGTAGTAATTTGAATTATATTCATTGATATGTCAATTAATTCCAATTTATACTCTTTTTCATTTTGTGTTCCTAGACTTTTTTCTTATTTAAATTAAAAATATTTTCTATTCTCTATTCAATTTTAAAATTAGGAATCCAATAAGTATATTATTATGGCAAAATATGATATAAAGTAACGAAAATTAATTTCATTAATTTTATCGTGCATAACCAGTTGTACAAAATGATTTTAATAACATTATAAATGTGAACTATAATTTCTCTTTAAAATATAATACTGTTATAAAATTAAAAACATCGAATAATTGATATAAATTCATATAAGAGACACGATAGTATCGTGGTTCATATATTATTTCTTTTTACAAAAATATATGTTTTTTACTTACATAATATAATAACTTAACCAATAATTTTAGTTAACCTCTGTGTCTATCATTTTAAATAATTAACATTCTATGAAATGCTAGAATTATCAAATTAACTCTCACAAACACCAATAATAATTCGAAATTGGAAGATAAAAAATTTTGGGCTAAAAGAAGAAAAATTGAGGAGAACTAAAAATAACGGTAATCATAAATATTGCATGTATCATACATTTTCAATTTATAATTGTTCAAAATGTACATGCACTTTAATGCTATTTTACTTTTAAATATAAGTACGAATAATGTTGAGATATTACTGATGGATAATTTTCTTGATCATCGAAATTCTAGTAGGTAAATTTCATTTGTCTACCAAGTGAAGGTCACCTTTCTGTTGGAATGAAAGCTTTTCTGGTGTCCAGGTTTTAATACAGCAGTCCATAAGTTCTGTTCTCAACTTGAAACTTTGGCATTTCTTCCAAATCTACTTACAAGTTCAAGTTCATGTTTAGTTTACATTTGCTTCAAAAACAATGTGAAATTTTACATCCTTTTTCATTTTTATTGAAAAATTTTTTTATTTGAAGTAAATAGTATAAGCATTTTTTTATTCCGAATTTAACACAACTCAATAAGAATTTATATTCACTGATCTATAACAAGCGATCATTGCACAAGTGATTATCATGCAAACGCTGGTACTTGAATTTAATAACTATTTTAGGATATCTGCCAGCGAATCTAATTTTTACTGAATCTTTAGGAACAGTATCCAATTAAGGATAGTTATTTTATATTAATAATCATTTTCGGAACTGTTATTAAACATATGATTGGTCAATTTTCTTTTTGAGTTTTTTAAAAAAAAATTGTTACTTGATTTATTATTTGCGTCATTAAAAAGAATCTGGTTGGATCGTTATTTTAAAAACAACAGTAAATGAATACATTTAGAATTATTATATTATTAAATATTCTTATAATTATTATTAACTATCTTTATTTTTTAATAATTATTATTCTTATTAAATATCTTTATAAATGATTAAGTATTCTTTCTAATATAATTTAGAAAATTATATTAGAAAGAATATTTAATTACATTGATTAAGTTAAAATCTATTTTAATTGTGTATTTAAAATATAGATTCATAGTAAATCTTTTAAATATATATTTGATGTAACAATTCAAACCTCTTGATTTATTATTTAGATGAATGTGTAGCTCAATTTTTGAAATTCATAATAACAGAAACTATTATTTGTAACTCAAAATTCGTATTAACAAAAACTATCAATTTTAATCCAAAATATTTCTAGCTTTTACCAAAATCTAGTAATTTTTAGCAAATTTAATTAGCTGACTAAATTTATTATTTTGAAATTGGAGGCTTTGATTCTGATTTAGTTGTATAATAATATATATTTAAAAGAAAAGGAAATTTTCTATTCATTTGAAGTTGTTAGGAAATTTAATCTATCCCTTAATTTCAATGTGTAAAAAAGATCAGTACCAATAAATATCTTTCATGATGTAAAAATTATTTCTTTTATCTTCATGACCTAAAAAAATAAATTATCTGTCTTCTTGAACCGTATTTTATTAAGTCTTGAGTAGAAATAAACTCAATTGTTCCTCCAAACTATTACGAGCTGTGTAATTACGAAATATTTTCTAGTTAAAATAATGCAATAAGTATTTTATTAAGGGATATTAGTGAATTTATTCTTTCAAGCTATTCAAACTATTACAGGTTCGAATTGTTTTTTCTTAGTCAATTCTGTATTGTTTCGCAATTTCTGTTTGAATGTTCTACATTGGTATTAATAATATCCTTTATATATTTTATCATATTTTATTCATTCCATGTTATTGTATTTCATATGTTTAGCTTTTTATATCATATTATGTATTTTTATATAATTACGTTATTTAAATTCGCATACATTAATTAATTCATTCTTTTAATTGTTAAATTTAACTAATAACAGATATATCAGAATCAAAAATATTTTTTTTTATTATTCATAAGATATTGTGCATTAAGTTATGTACATACATATATATTTACTTTACTAAGAACGAAATTGATTTTTTACAGGAAAAAAAAATCTTTTTATCTTAAGTTATTTCTGACTAAATAATCAGTATGTCTCATAAATAACTTATCGTTGTTGTGACTTACTCCCACTAGATAGTCATTGAGTTAAACCAGTTCCGTGAGACTTAATCTTCCTGATCGAAGGCAAGTGTGATATGATTTCTATTCAACATGTGATGAGAAACATTATAAAGTAGAATAGTGACTTTACTTTAGAATGTGAGTCTATAACTTAGAAGCAATAGCAAACATAAGATTCTAGATTTTATATCCAGATGTATCATATTATTGGAAGACTTTGCGATCTAATTTGTGTTCTTCATCTTCCATTAGAAAACACGAAACAGCTTCGGCTCGATCTGATATAGAAATCTCTACTTTCCAGTTACGAAAAGTTGTGGTGTAAAAATCCCTATTTCCACTAACTTTTTCCCCAACAAGCCACCCAAATGCTTAGAAGTGTTAATTGTAAATTTTGTTTACCGTTTTTAAATTATTTTGATTTTCAAGCAAACATTACTTATGCATTAAAAATATAAACTTTAACTCTTTGTTTGATGCTCTAAATACAATTTGATATCGTGTGGCGGACAGCCTAGGACTATTATAATACCCTTTAATATTGTCCATGTAAAAACCTTCGGAAAGATTTATAACGGATAGTAAGCAAAATTCAAAAGAAAAGGAGGAAATTTGGAAAACTACCAATCATCTATCTCTATAGATGTGCATGCAGAAGATAGAAATGTAATAGTCAGTCATTTTCCATTTTTAAGCAATTTTTTGTATGGAAATCGGTCCCTTATACTTCGACAAGCGCTATACTACTATTAGAATATAATTTGACTAAAAAGTCTGATTCATAAATCTAATTTTTTTATTAAAATCAATCGCCGCATTTTATTTATTTTATCCACATATTTAAAAGTATTGAAATTCATAAATAAATTACAAAACTTTATCATTTTGACATATTTAACTAAGTTTTCATTTTTCGAACAAACACTATGAATGATTTCATTCTTTAAAGCGTCAAAGAGGGAAATGTATATAGTTACTTAATCAAACTTTAAATATCTTTTTTTTATTAACAATTAGATTTTATTGAAATATTATATTAAAACTATTTGTTGTTTCAATAACTTTAAACAGTTCATGGTTTTCTACAAAAAGTATTAATCGATAGATTCATAACAGTATATGTAAATTTACAATTTTGAACAAAACCTATATTAATTATCTTTTCTTATTTTTCGATAAATCAGGTATGTATAACATATAATGTATATATATGTATAATAAATTAAAAATAATGAAACTGTTGGAAGGAAATTGAATTTTTCGATGGTAAAATTATCAACACTTTAATTTCTTGGATTAATGTTCTTGAATAAATATCATCGGATGGAAGTAGAACTCACTTAAACCTAATGAAATAGTCACTTAATGCGGTACGAGCACTGGTAATTAAGGTCAACCAAAATGGGCCATTGACCTTCAGCTGGTTTGCATATCTCTATCTGTGTGCTACTAGTCTTAACTATATTTAACTACTTCTGATGATTGTTGAAACCTATTGGTTACACAATAAATGGAGTAGTTAAGGTGATATGAAGTAATTTACAAATTATACATCACCTGTTTTGCATCTTTCCTGTTAAACAACTGTTTTATAGTTCTAAATAAAAAAAATTTAATATTCATTGATATTTTTGACTGTATGTTGCTCAGATTATAAATATTTTTTTTAATGTGATGTCAAAAGTTTTAGAATGTATAATTTTAAATTCGTGTGTAAATTTTTAAGTTATCATGTACAATATTTTACTTATGATTAATAACTATCTTCCGATCAGATTTAAGTCAAATATGAACCAAAATATTAAAATGAAATAAAACTATGATAAAATTAAGTTAAATGAAAATCTTGCATATTTTGCATTAGGTTATATAAAAATGCCTAGCAAACCAAATGAATCTACAAAAAAAAAAAAAAAAAAAAGGATAGGTTATAGTGGGAGCTTCATTTATGTATTTTTTTTATAATTACTAATAATATTGGAAAGATTTTTTAACATAACAAAGCAACAAAAATAATTAAAGACTAGTTAAGTTGAATACAATTCAGATGTAACTTCTCATTCAAATTACAAAAAAGAATACTTCATGAGTAATTAAAATAAAATAATTTGTTTCGATTTCTCAGATTGAAACCTTAAAGCTAATTGTACTAAATGTTTCCATAATTCAATTATATATACTAATAATTAAGTTATATCTATAAACTTGATATCAATCATAATTCTTAATATCAATCATAATTTCGCAAACAATTTGAAAAGTTATGCTTTGTTATAAAAAAAAAACAGTTTTCAACCATTTGAAATTTTCAAAAATTTAAAATTTCTTTAATAATAATAAATAATAAAAGTAATAATTGTTAGTTATTTTATACACAAATCAAAACATAGAGAGACATTTTATGATAATCTTTATTTGTTTATTTGATCTCATAAAATTATAGTTTCACTTAAGGATATCTCGTATTCATACAAATTTTGCTTCCTTGCGTAAATTTGATTTTGAATTTTCTGTATTACGTTTTTCTACCAAAAACGAAATTGGTATTGTTATTTTTGATGCATATAAACTTTTTTTAAATAAAGAAATTAATTTACATTATTTTCATGATTATTAAAAGTAACTATTAATAGAAGCCATTGCATACATGTTTTAATTAAAATAAATTAAATGTGCTAATTTTTATATGAAAGTCTTTGAACATTTTTAGTATTTTCCTTAATGAAAATTTTTAAATGAAATTAAAATTGTCATTACATCGTCCTTAATTTAGATTCATAAGTTTATATAAGAAATGATCAGTTAAGTTACTTTAATTTATGTGGAAGAAGTTGTCCACAACAGTATATTTTTTCTAATTGTTATTTATATATTTTTTATTTGTAAAGTGAATATATAGCATTAAATCTGATTTGATGACCAATACATTAAAACAGAATTGAAAATATTCTTTCCTTAGTGTAAAAAAGATACTACTCGGTAAATTATTTAAATTTTTATTTGAAAATAAATTTATCTCATCAAAACTTGTATTTTATGTTATCATTTCATGTATAATTAATAAGCTACCCATTGCTAATGCATACCTTATTGGAAGTAAAGAAGGTTTTGAATATTATAAATATATATAATTCATTTTATATTATTGTCAAGGATTACATATTATACAAAAATTTTAAATTATCTATTAAACATAATTTTGCGATAAATCAAAACTCTAGAGTGAAAATACTACGTATTTATAAAGTACACTTCTGAAACATTTTTATAACAAAAATTCACATGATTTGTTTACATATTCATAATAAACATAATCAAAAACAACCATAAATGTCTCTATTATAAAACTATTATACCTAAACAAAACCAAAAATAGTGAAAATGCAAATTAAATAATTTTATCCTTACTTCATATATAACCAGTTTCTCTTCATGTGAAAAGGAACTTTTGTTTTTTTCACAATATTTTTTAAGCTTTTGCTTTTTTAATGTATTTACATCCATCCCAAAAATGGTGTTTATAATTTAACATAAATATTATGTGTGTGTGTTGTGTGTCTATTTGTATGTGTACACATATATATACATATATATGATTTTAGCAGTTTAGAATACATCTATTTATACATATACATCTAATTTCCAAATTTATATATTTTATCCTATGTCTTGTATTTCTCTCTTTTTCAAATTTTACTTTTATTTCATACTGTACCTCATGACTTCAATCTCCTTGGCATATCTTGCTCTTCAGTTTTCATTTTTTGTAAGAGTTTCGTTTTTTAAAGTTTTAAACTATTTTTTTTACTTCTCTTTGATGTCAATTTTTTTTAACCTAAGTTTTAAAAAACGATTTTCTCTTTTGTTTTTATAAATTTCAAGTTTTCCTCATTTTTTCTCAGTAATTCTGGACTATTTTACTCTCAATAACATTTTTATTATCTGTATGTTACTTGTTTTTGAAATCAACTGTTTTTTGTAACAAATTATGTGTGAAAAATAATAACTTTATGTTTGTTAAACTGATGAAAAGCGGGTTTGTGACTAATACTAAATTCCATTTTAATTGAGTTAAGTATTTCGAAAAAAAATTCTTCAGCTAATCTATTCTTAATCTAATTAAATAATAAGATAATCTTTTAAAAAAATAATTAAAATTCTAAAAATAATCTTTCAAATTTTAAATTAAAATAATTTATAAAATGTAATTAATAACATTGTGTAAGAAGTGTAATTAATAGCACTTTAAAAACAAATACGTCAACACTTCTTTTTTTTTTCTTTTAAAAGATCCTTAATTTATATTTGAAAATAACAAATTTCAAATTATTTATTATTAAATTGATAATAATTTCTTGTACTGATTTGAGGACAGTATCACAATATATAAATTATTTACAGTTTTACTAAACAGTAAACACAGGAATAATAACATCATTAATCTATTCTTTCAATGGAAAATAAATGCAGCACTTAAGGATGATTATAATTTTTAGAAAAATCACACGCATGTTAAATTCCCCTTCTTCATATATTAAAAACCAAAATATATTTAAGTAAACCTACTCTATTTTAATTCAAACTAAATTGATGAAAGTTAAAAGCAAAAATTAATAGTTGAATCACTATGATTAAATCAAGGATCTTTAAGAAAATAAAAAAAAGCTTAGCTAAACATGATGTGCAATAAAAAAAACCTGCCACTTTTTTATATTTTAATCAAAATATTAAAACGCAATAAAGCATATCCTTCAGTGTGATATTTCTATTACTTTATTACTAAGAAAATACAATTAACTTAAAAATAGAAAAGTATATGATAATTTTAAAAACAGCAATTCTTGAAAATTTGTAAATAATGATGGGGTAAATTAAAAGTAGAGACATTAAAATTGTATTTTATAATCCATTTTTATTAAATGTCTATATAACTTGCAAAATAGATGACTAAATAAGTTGTCTTTACAACAATTTTTAGTAGTTTTATATTTTAAATTGTTAATATGATGTGTTTTTTTAATATATTTTAAAATGGAAGTTTAGAATATATATCTAACGTTTACTTTTGATGTACTTACTGATATTGATTCATAAAATTTTTAATAAATTTTTTTCTTCAATATAAGTTGATAAGCTTAAAGAGGAGATGAATTTCCAAAAATATGGAAAATTAGTCTTCCTTTCTAAACTTTTTTACACGGGTCTAATCCATCGTTTCCTTAGCCCTCATAGATTTGAGTGGAATTTACAATCTGTCTCCTATCAAAAATCCTTTGGGTAACCTTTGATGATTCTCTTTTAATCGGATTAGCTTCTCGTATAACTGGAACCGTACCTTCCCCGCCTGTCATTTACAAAATCCGAATGTTAATTCCATTAACGTTGCAAGAGTGGGCAGCTTTTGGGAATCTGCTCAGCTGTGCTCTTGAACAAATCCTTCAAGAACAGATGTGAAAGCTTGCGGAGCATATTTCTCGATTTTGGTTCATTTCTGAATATATCAAGCATTAAATCAAACTGAAAGAATAAATTAATCACTATGATCCACATTTTGCTTATAAGCTATTAATATATTCTTTATTGTACAAACTAAAGCTTACCCTTAATTCAATAATCTATTGTTCAAGTCTAAAATAAGAGTATCCAACGGTGAAAATTGCAATCATATTTAGTTTTTATATGTAGCACAATTTAATGCATTGTTTCACATGAAATTAAGTGACATGATTTGCTTGAACTTCTAGTGGCAAGTATTGGCAAGTTTACAAGTTTGTCTTGGTTTTAATTTTCAATTTTCTAAGAAAGTTAATTTATATCAATAGCAAATACAAAGAAAATTATTCTTCTAGAACAGTAGTTCCCAGTCCTTTTTATCCTACCACCTCTTTCCAGAAAAACATTACTTGCCCCTTAGAAATTAATTGTTTCTTTAATTAATAGCAATTAATACGAAATATATATGCATTAATGTTTTTACCTTTTGCATAAAATATTGTAAAGATACATTGAACCTTGAAATTTGAAAACTATTTATTGAACTCAGAATAGAATGTAATAAAAAAAGTTATAAAACTTTAGAAATCATCTTAATAAGAAAGATGAATCTGGTGTACTGCTACTAATTTAGAAACTGTGCCTCCATTTACGTCAGTAGTAATCTTAAATCACCGCGACTGGTTATTTGCAATTTTTTGGGCAAGTCATCACCGTCTTATGTGGTTGTAGTTGAAAAAAATTCTGTGAATGTCGGTTATTTGATAAATTTAATTTTTTTTTTTTTAGTATTCAAAAATGAGACAAATCTTTATCTTTTTTATCACAATAAATTTTAGTCAAATGTTCTTGTAGTCTGGAAGGCTTCATAGCTTTGTTTGATAAAATTTTATAGCAAATCAGGCTCATTGGTAATGAATTGCTTACAAGCAACTAAATAATTTAAATATTTTATATTATACTGTCTATATTTTTTCTTTGGTTCATCTATTACTATCTGTAAAAAATAAATCTTGAAATGAATTAATTTTTAAGTTAAAATAAATTAAAAATACTAACTGAATCAGAACACTCAATAAGAAAAAAAAAGTTTTTCATTCTATTCGCAGCCAGTTGACGCCATGTCATAGAAACGAAATTCGAAACAATCGTAACTTTTTTGGCTCTTAAGTTTCCACTTTTTATTTAATTTTGATTTTAGAAATGTTCAAAAATATTATAAAGTAATATTCAAAATAAGTTTCAACATCCCTTACAACGTAATATTAATAATTGTGTAGCGCACATATAATTATTACAAAATAAATAAATAATACCAATTATAATCGCATTATTTGTTTGTTAACTTTAATATGTCACAATATCACAACAATCCAAAAATCTAACCTTTGTTCAAGTTACATGCATAATAATTAAGGAGAGATCTCTTAATTCATAGAGTGTTCTAAAATTTATTAGTAATTCTGCCAGTAGCCAGTACTACTGCTGCTGTTCCAGCCTTGGCGATCGACCAATAGCATGTGTATCAGTTATTCGCAGCAAAGCTCGTAGTGCTCATGTACTTTGGAATGGCGAATCAATGGCACCACATGAACAACACCAGAGTTCGATTCCACATAATTCAATGCAAGTGAAGGAATATGCGGGAACCGAACCAATGTCCAGTAAGTTGTTCAAAGAAAAATTAAATTTTATGAGCGGAATACTTAAATCCATTTTTCTAAATCTTCTCTTCTTTCTTTTATACATCACCCTTACGGTTATTTATAGTTTTTTCCCCAAATTCACTTGTCATCACCGGCCCTCTGAATCTCTCCAGCACTCACCAAGGAGCGGTGGCGCACACTTTGGTAATCACTATTCTAAAATAAGGATTGATAATTACTTATCATTATTTTAAATCAACATTAATTTTGCTTTACTACAATTAATTTTCATATTTAACGTAATCTAGTATCTAAATAAACTTTCAAAAAGCGAACGAATAAATTATCTTCATATTTAATTATAATTAAACTGTATTTCTATTTCATATTTACGGTATTGACGTATTAGCCAATTTTAATATTCAACTCGCCTACAAAATAAGTTGGGATATTACACTAATATTTTCTAAATAGGGAGCTTGGCAAATATTTCGAAAATTGAAAATTTTTCACTATTATCTCATTTATTAAAAAATGGAATACTAAAATTGGCTGCGATGACACAATGCGTAAGTACCATATTTAATAAAAATAATGTAAGTTATAATAATACTTATATTGGATTTATTTATTTCACAGTTTACACACATAATTTTATGTAAAGCAAGAATTCTTCTGTTGTATCTTTACCTTAAAATAGTATCACCTATATTTATCTTAAATATGGAATAGATTTTGGGATAAACATTAAACTCATATGTTCAAAAAATAGTTCATGTGATAGAGTAATGAATAGGAAGAATATAATGTTTCATTTCGAAAGTACAAGCAAAACATCTTGAATTACAGAGGAAATTATCAAAAAGTCATATGTCAAGCTGTATCATCTGAAGTAATTTCTCTTCATTAATGAAATCCTTATTAATTGGTTAAATGTTTGACAATTTCACCAATTTCTAAGAATTTCAATTTACACCCAATATTGCAATTCATACAAAATTCAAGCGCATAAGTTTAACATATTTTTGTAATTACGACTAAATGAAACTGAAATCGGAGGTAACAAATTTTTTTACATCTTTCAAAAGTTATGCGATATTTGATTAATCCTTTTGATTTTTCTGGAATTCAATATGAATTTTGTTTCACACACGTAAAGAAAAATTAAAATTTCAATAAACTGGAAGTTTCCATTAATGAATTGTTTGATAACGAAGCTTTGATTAAATCAGCTTTATTTTCATGACTACATAAGTTTATTTTTGCTTAATTGTCACGAAAATGTAATTTTGAAATCAAAAACCAAAGCTACTATTTTTTCAAACAAACTATTACTTACTCTTTTAAATCGAATAAATACACTAAAATCTTGTGGTAATTTCTTCCTCTAGTTTACTTCGTTAAATACATAATTTAAGAATCAAAAATTTTAAAATGTAAAGTATTATTTCTTAGCTATAGCCACACAAATTTTTTGATTTTTTTAGAAAAGATAAAATTTAATACTTCTTTTATACCACTTTTTTCTAGTTCATATAAGTTAATTCAGACATGTATTGGGAAAATCTCTACATTTTTAACCGGAAAACTCATTTGTTGAGCTTTCAAAAAAATTTTCCTCTTGCATAATTTTAAATCCTCAAGAGAATAAAAACATCTTAATAAATTCTTAAGGCTTGGACGACATTTCGCTAGTTAACATCCATTTCACTTCAGTTGAATAATGTGTCTTTTATGTTAGCTATTAATTTCACCGTACAGAATTGTAATTAAGCAAAATAGTAGAAGGGCATTTTCATTTCTCTCTCTCTCTCTCTAATGCTGTTTTATCCTTTGCATTTTTCGCACTCTAAATAATGTAAACAATGTTTATCTATAATGTTATAATTCTTTGTTAAGTGGTATGTATTGCTTTTTTGTTTGCAATAGTGTTAGAAAATATATTTCAATATTGTAGCTTTATTCATAATTTGAAATATTCTGAATAAAGCTAATTAGTTTAGATTAAAGTTAAGATATATATTTCAAAATATTATGTAGATATATTTTCTACTAAATTTTCAGCTAAAATTAGGTAACACTGATCACAGTTTTTCTCCATATATGGTTCTCCTGAATGTGTGACAAGTTTTGATTTGTTTGTCCCTTAACAGTTATTATTTTACTAATTAGGGCTAATAAGACCATTACCAATAGTTTTACGTGGATTCTGAAAATAAACCCAACTCGGGATGGTAATAAACATCAAGAAATGTTAAATCAAAATCCATGCCAAGAAAGAGCGTGAATCTTTTCTTGACATGTGACAGGACTGTTTTTCGCATTTATATTATTTTTCACAACATTTCCTCTTATATTGTTACAGTAAAATAACGCCTTAACTTTCTTAATGTAAAATAAAATATTGTATGCAAACTCATTTGAAATTTTTTCGAATTTCATATTCACACTTTTAAATGCGTCAAAAAGTGATATTTGTTTCTATAAATCATTTGTTTTTCTTACTGGAACTCATTTGTTCGACATTCTGATACCAGATAATCACTGTGACACAGGATGGCACTCCTCATTAGGAGGAAATTATTTTTATCCAAATAAGCATTAAATATTGAAATCATTTATTTCTATAATCTTAATATATCCTTTTAGGGTAAGTATACAGAGTGTCATTCAAATTTATATGTCTAAGTTACTATACTTAGAATAAATATCCTAGATAGAAAAACAAATAAATATTAATTTATTTGCTTTCCAATCAAGTAATGATCGATAAAATATAAATTTAAATTTTATTTATTTAGTTATTTTTTTACATTTAGATTGTTTCTTTTATTTGAACGTTAAATTATGGTTAGGGTTTAAGTAAAATAACGTGTGTAGCTTTTATGTCTCAGTACATTCAGTGATGTAAAAAAATAACAATTGTAATTTATGTAACAATACTTCCAGATATACTTACAATAAACTCATTAATTATTTTATGGAATATTTCGATTGGTACTTAAATTTATTTTGGAGAAAGCTTTTATCATTAAAATTATAATCTTTAAAATTGAGAAAATCTCTTTCGAGATAAATATTTTAAAATTCATGTATGTAACAATACCAGTAAACTTTCTCAAAAACTTTAAATATTTGACGGTAAAAATCTTATTAAGCGTTTTTAAAGTTTATATATCTCTGACTTAAAAAAATCAACTTTTCACATTTCTAAAGATTCTTAAAAAGCTTTGAATCTTTAGCAAAGCGACTGTGGGGCATGTCTCTTGAAGGTAGAATCAAAACACTAAAGGGCTGAAAGCATATCTGAAAAAAATATTACTTAAAATATTGATTAGCTTACTTAAAGAAAGACACAAACAGATACAAAGCGAAGTATAAAATGCATTTCAATACAGGATTTAATATTCAACTTATTAAAAATTAAAACAATTTACAAAATCAAAAACAAATTTAAAAGTTATAAATTACTTCTTTGGGCCTTTCTTACAAAGCAAAGTTTTTCGAAAGAAGGCTTTAGAAATAAACATTCCTGCTTCTTTAAATATTTTGTCTTCAAAGAAGGCACAGCAGAAAGTCCAGTTTCACAAAGGCAAAATGTTAAAAATGATAATAGAATGTGAAATAACTTTTGCTTTTAGTACAGAAAATTCATCATTTATTCCTGAGCAAAATTGAAAGAGTTAAATTGATTGCCACTTATCATGAAGACAAACAAATGGCAAACAATTTTTTCACTGGTCATTCTCTCTATAAAGTCTATAAAGATTTGTTCCGTGGCAAATGAGAGCCCTTCGGGAGTGTTACGAAATGGATTTCTAAACCACTCGTAACATACTGTTTCTGAAAGCTAAGAAAATACTTTTTTTTTAATTTTTTGCAAGCATGGGTGGGTGATTTTAAATGGTGTGTAAATCGAAAGTACCTTGAGACAACATCCGGCCATTCCTCCCTTCACCCCTCTTTAGTACTCAAGAAAAAGTATATCAGGAGTTAGCAGCGTGTGTATACAGATGACATGGTTCTGTAACTACAACTTCTGTTTTTACTTCCTAAGCCATTTTTTATAGGATCGTTATGATTTGGAGACGTCGGGTCTCATCATGAATAATTCAATGATTATTTAGACTTCTTAAACCATCTTACGTATAAGTTGTTTTTAGCATTAGACGTCAGTCTCAACATTGATGAATAGTTAATTAAGTTACTTTAGCCAGCTTTTCTTGCAAATTATGAGTGCAAGAGACGCCAGTTTAAAAAATGAATCTACTGGCAGCTTCTCAAGCCATATTTGATTTTAATTACTTGTTTTGTAATGCTTTGAAAATTAAGGCAAAATTATCATCTGTTTGAGATTATTCCTCCTGAAACTACGGCAATTCATTAACGAATTACTATTTCGAAATAGAAGGAGGATGTGGTTCATAAAATAACTTTTACATGTACAGCCTTGTAAGACTTAACTTCCCTCCCCCCCAATCATCCACATTTGCAAGCACGTTGTTTGGTTTTTTGCTTTAAATTTCTGTTCCATTATTACAATTTTGTACAAAAAGAATTTACTTAATCCTTCGTGCTCAATTATCCAATATATGTGTATTCAGTCCTTAGAGTTGAAGATTCAAGTTGTTTAGTTTTTTAAATATATCAAACAAGTAGCTCATTTTTATCACAAATAAACCATTGAGAAAATTTTCAGTTTCCGATCTGTTTTTGTAGAAGAGGAAAACAGACCGGAAAAAAAACCTAATGACCAGAAAAAAGTCTTAATTAATAAGCACGTTGCAAAAGTTTTCCACGTGATAACTATCTTGAATCGCTTTACAAACTGAGGAAATGATTCTTGATTTCAGAGGACACATTCTTATGTTCCGTAGTTAACACAATAATCAGACCCGAACTCATCCCTTTGAAAGCCACAGCTTCTCTTTGTGTTTAGATTTTTGTTTTACAAATGCTTGTACACTTTGTAATCTTAGAGACTTGAATAAGGGCCGTCGGTGCACATTCTGAAGCCATTTTTCATATTATGTTTGCCCCATTCATAAAATCATTTAAAATAGCTAATAATACGAATACTGTAGCTTTCAATTTTATTGGTTTGCAGAAAAATAGTTCTTCTACTGACATACCATCAGAAAATCAAACGTACGTAATGATCTGATCATCTTTATAATTATCTGCTGCCTCATCAGGCTGTATTGAAAACTATTAGTCACGCAACTTTGAGGAAAGTTTGTGCCTCTTCAGCAATATCACAATTCGACGGACAGCAATGTCATTTAAAAGAGCTATTGACTGAAATTACTTTTCAAAATTATCTCGACTTTAATAAGACTTGGTGGAATTAAAATAGGCGTTATCGAACATTCTCCCCACGAAAAAACAATTGTTTACATACGCGGAGGCTAAAAATGACATCTTGTCGACATTCTAGAATGTTTAAGACAAATTGGAACTTCTCTCGAAATGCGAGAATCTCCGATATGTGATGAAGGCAAGACCAGGAGAAAGACACCAGATTCTTATTTAGTCTGCTTTGACCGGTGTTGCCAAATGACAATAAATTTCCGTATTCGTAATTTTAAAGAATTAAAATTAAAGTCTTGGCTTAGATTTAGCTCCAAATTACTAATATGATTATTGTATGAGAGGGCATGATAAAATTATAAACACTTTAAATTAAGATAATTATAAAGATTTAAAATTAAAATCGTAATGCAGATTTAGTACCAAAATATTCATATTATTATTATATGAGGTAGCATGATGAAAAAAAATTATTGAAAATAATTGATACAGTATTTGGCCCCAAATATTAAAAGGTTGAGAAATTTTGCCTAACCACTTACTAATTTATAAGAAGTTTCACTACAATATATGAGTTTTTTACAATAACTGTATTTTCAATATATAAAAACTAGAACTTAATAAATTTTACAAGAGAATCATGAATCGCCAGTTTTGCCATTCCATCAAACAACTGAACGGTATCAGATTCAATGAATCTAAAGCTTGAGTACTTTGTTTAAATTCTGCGTGTTTCTCGGTAGTAATTGCTGTATTTGTTTGTTCTCATCTATGTAGAAAAGAATTTTCAGAATAGCCTGTTAACATACACTGCTAGCCACCTAAATTTCAACACCAAGAAAGACAAAAGATATCACAACAAAATTTGTTTTGTAGATAGCATGTTAAACAAGTATCAAATGATCAAATTTATAGACTTCATTGAAGTTGTAGTTCCCGCCAAAATCAGTAGCCAGAGTAGTCGCCATTGTTGGAAATCACTCCTGCCACACGACTATGCATTAATTCAAAGAAACTTTGGATGTGTTCTCGGAGTACAGAAGACCAAGAAGTTTCCACACGTTACCAAAGTTGATCAAATGTGGCAACTGGGGAAATAATCTGAGTTAATCGTTGATATGATGGGTTAATCGTTGAGCAACCATGAAGCACATATTTTCTGTCGGCGAAAGATCCAGAGAGCAAAGAGTCAGAGAAGCAATTTAATCAGGAGTTTGACGAAGAATACTTTGACAATATGTGTCACGTGTGGTCACGCATTATCCTGTTGAAATATGACTGGGCAAGCCCTAAAGGTAAGGAAGGACAACTGGATCTAACACTTCGAAGATGTAGCACAGACTGTTTAAATAACCGGCAATGCGTAGTAGAGGAGTGCGAGAGTGATATCCAATACAGCCCCATACCATAATACCTGGTGCAGGACCAATGAGGCATAACCTAGCTATTCAGCATTTTCTCTCAGATGTGTCTCCAGAGTCGACTCGAATGCGACCATCGTGTTTTTGCAGACAGAAGCGTAACTCGTTAGTAAAGACAATTTCATTTTAATCTGCCATCAGGTCCTTCTTTCATCGCACCATCGGTGAGGGAGATGTCTGTGATTCTGCGTCAAGGATAGACGAAGCAATGGACGTCTTGCGGACAGACCATTCTGTTGTAAACTATATCGAAAGCTACGTGTAGACACTTGATGATGCGTTACAGACTGAATGTTCTGTGTTGTGGCTCATAATGTTGCTAAGCGATCCATTACTGCTATTAGCACAATTTGTCTGTCATCATGTGAATTGCTGCACTGAGGTGGATGCGATTGAACTCATCGGTCCGTCGCCCCTCCAGCATCCAACGATCACATATCCGCATTATGGTTGTTTGGTTTCGTCTAACATGACTACCGATTTCCCAGAAAGATAATTCACAATCTTAGCAGGTCACCATCCTTCCTTTGTTGAACTCGGATACTTGATCAAAAATGATCGCTTATCCAACAAGGCATAATTAGTCGTTTAAAAAAAGGGAAAAAAAATCAACAATTTTTTAGTGTATTGATAGTAAGTATAATAAATCATCGATTATGTGAACTCCTTTTACTTGGATCATTAATCAGGATCCAATCGCACGAATTTGGTGTTATAAGCTAAAGATACAATGTATTTTCAAGTAATCATATTGTTATATAATTTGATTTCAATAATAGATAAGTGATTTATGCTTCTGTATTTTATCATTAGATTAATTCATTATTGACCAATTTAATTTTTTCCTACTATTCTTTTTTATAAATTATTCAGCTTTTCTAATTTTTAATTATTCGGTTATAATATGTAATTCAAGTCACTATAGATAATTGAACTGTTATCTTTACAAATAATATAAATTATATTGCCCTTTGACTATAAATAACAAAACAATTTTTCGTGAAACACATAATTGTTAAATTAAAATCTGACTTATAGTTTTTATAACACTTTAATTATTTTCCTAGTTTCAAAAATCCATTCTCTTCAACATTCCTGAAAAGAAAGAAAATTGATTTTCTTACTTCCGGCCATCAAATAATAATTCCTAGCTTTCATTTCCGATCTGCAAACTTAAAACCAGCCCCTCTGGCCAATCGTCTCTCGAATGATTTCAGAAAAGAAACTTCATGCATCATTCATAACGCATAAAAGTACCTTGCTATGCAAGCCGTCCACATTAATGCAGCTAATCAACCTTAGCGATGCCCGAAATTAATGCGTAAAATTGTTTTTTAAGGAAAAATTTATAAATTTTTAGTTTGGCATTCATTTTTCCCTCCTTCTAAGACGTTCCTTTTAATGGCAGAACACTAGCTAAGGAGAAAGGAAAACAACGATTGAAAGATTAAAGATTCATGAATAAAAATGCCCCGCACTCTATTTACGAGGATCTTTCAAGAGTTTCCTAGAATTTAATGATGCACCATTTACAATCACGCTATTGCGTCTTTTATTTCGTTGCAAATTCGTCATTTTTTTAACGAGCGGGCTTAATGCGTCGTTAATTCTAAAAGCCCATTTGGAATTTCTTCTGGAGTATCTTCTGTTAATGTATATTTTTAATAAAATGAAAGTTTTAAGAAGTTTTAATCAAAAAGTAATTTAAAATTCTTGTTTCTAATGCTTGGAACATCAAATTTGAGATTAATTGGAACATTAAGATTGTTTTGATTTTTCAAGGAAAATTTTCAATTAGAGTTTTGAATCTTTCTATAGTCACCACTTCAAATTGCTTTGTGCATTGAATTTCGATATTAAACTAAATAAGTGTTTATACGTCAACAATGAAAGAAGAAAATGTTACTTAACAATGTTTTGTAATGTTTAAATTTTAGAATTTTTCTTAAATAAAAAAAAAGAAGTAATTTTTTAATATCATTTTTTTTCTCATTATTTTTTTTCATTAAGAAAATGAAAATTGTCAGAGTATTAATTTCCATTTCTTATTAGAATAAAATATTGAGATTTTTATCACTTGAAAGAAAACTATTTTTTTCATATTTTTATTTATTTCGTTTCACGATGCACTTAATAACTGAATATTTAAGAGATATGCATTGAATATGATAAAATCTATTACTTTCATTATGAGATATATATTTATTATAAAATAAAGCTATTTTTTTATTATTCATTATTTTCATTTTTTAAGTATATTCATACTTATACAGAACATCTGATTATATGATACATATTTATTATATAAGGAAATAAAATGTCCTACATTATGATATTAGTGGAAATTTTAGCATTGGTTTTAGGCCGAGAAGGGCAAGCCACGGACCGCGGGTAGAATTTTAATTTACCCGTACTAAGGAAATTACAAGAAATATATAATATATTATATATTCATCTCTCATTAAATAATAATTTTCCCTCCTTTTTTTGCAAAACGACTGATGATCTTTTTACTTCCTCTATTTTTGTTCTACAAAACATAAAATGTTAGAAATAGCTAATACAGACAGCTTTCAATCAGTAACACGCTACAAGCGTAAGTTTTTTGTTAGTTATAGCTGTAGATTGGCGCCAATGAACGTTATCTCTTTCTCGGAAGCAGACATGACAAAATATCTGTGAAGTAGACTTTACATGTACAGACTGCGCATTTAATTTCAAGCCAGCTGCTTTTATTTTGGCGCGAGTTTTAATAATATTAATACTAGTGGCAAGATTACAGACATGTAACATAATAGTGAATTTTGTGGTAAAATTATTAAAAGTATAGTGTAAGTAGTGCTTGTTTGGGTTATTCGTAAAATATGTATCTCATATGCAATGAAGCTGTAGTAGTCTTCAAATAATATAAAATTCGTCATTTCACATAGAAACATATGAATTTCAATTGTGAAGTTAAGTCCAAATATGAAGGAAAGTGCAGAAAATCCTTGTTAAAAATTATCAGGCCCCTACGAAGTGTTTTCAAGAAGGTAAACAGTGTCCAAGAAGTATATACACATGAAAGTTACATTGTAACATAAATATTGCTAAAAATAATAAAAATGTTTGTGATAGGGAGTTCGTTAAACAATGCAAATTTGTGATTTTAATGTCCAGACAAAATAAAATAATTTCGAAACTGCAAGCATATCCCGAACACTCAAAAAACCAAATCTACTATTCTAAAATAGTAGCCATAACAAAATTTCAACATCAAAATTAGAGTAAAAAATTTACCAGTATAAATTTTGCTCCATAGTTATAGATGAAAGCTCTGATATAAATAATACTGTATTATTTAGAGATAAATGTTAGTAATTTAAATAGTAGTATTATTTATAAAGTGTTGATGATAATTTTGAAATTACCGAAGAAATGGCGCGCAGGAAGTCTTTAAAGGGAGCTACAACGGAAGTTGTATTTTTCGTGAATTTTTGGAAGAGCTTTTATCTTTAAAACCGCCTATATCAATCATATATTATATTATATCGCCTATATCAATCATATATATCTTGTACGCCTACTCAAAGGCAATTTCGAGGCTCTCTTCATGTCATGCAATATGTGTATACTCTGTTGTTCTGTATCACACGAAAGTAAAGCTGCTTAGCACAGATGTGTATTTGAGCAAGTTTGGCTGCTGAAAGGCGAAATTGTGTTGTTTTTCCTTGAGAAACAGTATTCTGCAAAGCATAAAATGATGGAAGACACAGCATGGCTTTTGGACTTTTTATTCATATGCCAAAGATCAGTTGCTTGTGTAAAAAAGATCTTCTTTGTCATATGAACAACTACTACATCAAGATGCAAGGGAAAATCAATCTTCTCGACGATATCTTGGGCCCATCTCAAAGATTTTCAATTAAAATTTAATCTGTTTTCTGGGCATATAATTAAGAACGATTTATCTTATTTCTTGAGGTTAAATTCAATACCATGAGTAAATGAAATAAAAGGTTAAGTATTATGATCATTTGAAAAAACCTCATTTTCATTTCGAATTCGGATTTCAAAATGTCAGTGGCATTCAAACAGAATTGGATATTTTTACAATGCCTTTCAAGCACTGAAGTTATACATGCAACTTGAATTAATTGAATTGCAATATAAAAATCATCTGAAACATTTGTTTCTAAATATGTTAAAATTAGAATTTTATAAATCGTTATCGAAAGTAAATTTCCTATATTTTATATCTTATGCCATAACATCAGTATCTTGCTTGAGTCATCTTATATATGTGAACTAGTGTTCTCAACTATGCACCTTCGAAAGAATTATCTCAGAAGTTGACAGATAGGTGAGCATTTAGTCTCTCTTTCCTTAGAATCAATACATCTCACTATGAACTTCAATATTGAGGTGGGAACTTTTAAAATAGGAATACTCTTAGCGTTGTTGTTGTTATCGTGTGCCAGCCAGGCCGGCAATATGGGGTGCGCTGCTCCACTTTTCCAACTGAACCATATTTGGTATGGAGTCCATCTTCCTCAGTACACACATGCCATAGGTACCAGTTTATAGGGTAGGCAACCATTCACACACAATGAAAGGACAAAGACAAGAAAGAGAGAGAAAGTACATCCATGCCCGAGCCAGGATTCGAACCCAGGTCCCACCCATCTGTAGTCAGGTGCGCTAACCACTAGACAGGTTGGGCGGCACTCTTGGCGTAAATGAATGGAATGAGGTAAGCGTGGATTTACTGCCTACCACCACATTTCAACTCACCCTCTAACTATTTGAATTTTTCTGATAGACACATAAGACGGGAAGATCTCTTTTTATATGGAAATATAGTGCACACAAATTTATTTTTGTGTCACCATTTACTGTGAAAAATAATTCGATAGGTGAGTCGATATTATGAAATGGACGCTCTTGTGTTCAGCTCTCCATATTTGTTGTAGTCACAGCTTCAAGCTTAGAATAAATTTTCGAATCTAAGTCAAGGTTGTATTAATGTATTAATCCTTGTGAGTAAAAAGTGTCCGCTTAAAATCGAATGAATTCAAAAAGGTTTTATGTTTTGCGCATAAATTAGATTATTAAATGAAAACCTTTTTTTTCTAAATTTATATATTTTTCAGAGGCAATAGATAAAATTAGTTTGCTCTATTTTTCATCCAATATTTCTGTGAATTATACCTTTGGAATAAATATAAATGATATCAATGTGGCTGAGAGCTTGAATAATTTATTTTTAATTTCATAGTTTAGCTGTTAATACAAGAATAACATTCAAATATATTGATTAAAATGTAATTAAAGGTTCTCTACTATGATTGGCATACATTGATGGGGAGAGAGTTTTTTCGGATCAACCTATTGAATAAATATGTTGCTGATATTCTATGGCTTGAATTTGGACTTTGAAATATTAAGTTATCGTTGAACATCATGAATTCTCCGTGAGCCTATTAATCTTAAAACATGAACTTCAATGAAATTAAATCCAGGACATTTTTTCAAAATATTTTTTTTGTGAAAAACATTAAAAAGTATCTAGATACTACATGAGTTTGAAGAGACTGTGTGGTCGATTATTTGAAATAAAGCTCCTCTAAAAACAGACAATGAATGTTCGATATTTTCTCTAAGCTAGTAAGTCTGTTAAGTGACTGAAGACTTTGAGAAAAGTTCTTTCTTACATAATTCTCATGGATTTCCAAAGAACCACTTCCAAACCGATTTTTTTATCACTTAACTTTCAAGCAAGATTCTTAAATAAATAAATACATCTTTTGTGTTGCCTTAAACTAAAATAAATAATTATTTTAGTCTATAGCATATTAACAATGCTACTTCTAATTTTATACAGTAATATTTCAAGCTAATTTTAGCAAAATGTGGATTTTTGATTTACTTTGTATCTAATTTAAAATAACTTTGAATGTGCATTAATATTTTAAGTATTTAGGTATAAAATAAGATAAATACATAAAAGTAATTTGAATCTGTTATCGATTTTATTTTTTATATCGAAATTATTTTTGATCGAAAATTTCATATGATTACTCACCCCATTCTCCCTCTCTTGTCAAAATTACCTATAGTTGACAATAATTTTTAGCAAAAGCTCTCTGAAAGACTAATTATTTTAGATTAAAAGTTCTCAAAATAGTTACAATAATATAGATTACCAAAATATTTTTAAATCATTCCAACAAAAAAAGGAATTAATTATAAAAAAAACAATAGGTTTCTCTGAAAGGTTTGTCTTAAATTGAAGTGTTAATGTAATAAATATACGCAACTAAGATTATTTTTTAAACAATAAGTGTAAAGCTGCACTTTTATACAATAAATAATCAGTTGTTAGATATATACAGCAAAACAGACTTTATTTTTATTACACTGAGATAAACATGCTGTATTATAAAGCTTCAATAAGAATCATTGCTCTACTTAACATTTTATGAACGTCTGCTGATTGGTTGATCATTCAACAGTTATTTTTACACATGAGGGATAATTAGATCAGGGTACTATAATTTAAAGTTGTAAGTCTACATCAATATTTTTAAAAGTTATAACTATATCAGATCTAATCATAGTTTAATCAATAAAAACATCTTGAGCCCTAACTAGTTTTAATTGTAGAAGTTAAGAAGCTAACTTCGGAACTTTTGCAAGATTTTGAAAGATGTGAGTCACTAATATTATTTAAATATCTTCATAAAAATTGTTAAAATATATTATGTATGCCAGCGTTTTAGAGGAGCAACTATAAAAGAAAATCCTGAACATATTACGTTAAGAACAAAGCTTATAAAATGTGTTCCTATTTGGTTAGTTAAAATTGTAGTTTCATTAAATGAAGAAGGAAGGAACATTAATTTGTGATTCAGCAATTTCATTTTTACAAACTTGTTACAGTGAATTGCAGCAGAATATACTATCCTAAATGAGTATTATAGAAAACTATAGTTTCTCTAATGCATCACAATATATTACTTTCTATTCAACAGGGGACATTTTCTTTTGTTTTTTTACACTTCATACTGTCAAATATTTTAGAAATTGTAACCAAACTGAGGCAAAATTTAAAGATTTGCATTAATGTGAGCTGTTTTTTTATTTAAATAAATCGGAAACTCATGTTGTTCTAAACTTCTATGAATGTCTTTGTAAACAACTTTGTATAATTTCCCAAGATTGATATCTTAGTTCATGAGAATGATGTTAAGAGCCACTTTAAATACAATAAAATGTATATTTCTCTGTATATCTAGGAATCACTTTTACGATTTCCCAACCTCAGTTAAAAAATAATGCTGAGGACAAAGGAACTTTAATTGATCTCTTGTGTACAGAAATAAATTCCTCTACTTAAATTTACGTTATGATATGCAACAAAACGATATACATTTTCATATAATTATTTTAGAAGCTATGCTCTTTTTCTGGTTTCAATGTAAAAATCAAAATTTATAAAATCTCCATAATATCTCTCTACAATGATAAATTAAAAACAACAATTTTTCATAATTCAGTTATATCACTAAACTCTCTATATTCCTAACATGACTACTGATACTGACATATTATATGATACTGACTCTCATAAATTTCGTTGTTTTTGTAATATATTTAAGAATCATACGTTTTCTCAACATTTTTCTAGTAAAAAGTATAAATAAACACTTCCTTTAAATAATGAGTATTTACCACTGTTATATTAGTATATCGACATATATTGGTTTGGGGAAAAAGAAATCCATTATTTTTACGTGAACTTTATCTAACTTCTTTTGGATTCACTTTGTAAAAAGGTTTAAAACAGCTTTCATGTAGGTTTTTAGGTCTTGCGCGTTACGACTGCTGACATGCGGTTAACTTCGATCATTTTTGATGTTTTATAGACATTTTCAACGATGCTGTATCCACATGCGAGGTGCATCTCTAACATCAAAAATACCCGAACGGAATCGACGAAACAAAAATTGTACGTAACAGTCTTATATAGGACGATAAACCCCTTTCACAATTTTAGCCACTCGGCTATCTTTTTCGCCGTTACAAGAGAAAAACGAAAATGTATCGAATTTTCTGTTTGTTGTCTTCCAATTTTAAACCTTGTACTCGTAACTGAATTAATCAAACAAAAAACCGCAAGAGGATATTTTAGTGTCAAATGTCACCTTTCCAACGAGCATAAATCTGAAATTGTTTGATGGATACCTCCCGAGATATCGATCACTACAGACGTCTACCGAAAAAATAATGGATTACTTTTTCCCCAAACTAATATATTGATATTCTTTTGAATAATTTAACAAAACAATTTTAAATAACATTATTCTTTATATTTTACTCCATAATCTAGAAAACATTCAATTTGAATGCAGTTTAATATAAGCGATATAATTCATGGTATGTAGTGTTCCATAAAACAGTCATTGAAATAAGGCCTGAAGATCTTTATCATATCAATAATGAACATTTCAATCGTATCACAATCGGAATATATCTGGGTTAAGGTTATATTCTTTTACATATGAGTGTTTTCAATTGAGCCTATAACAAATAAATTTGTGGCATCGTAGGAGATTTCTAAATCGTACATATAGAATAAAGCATTAAGGTTTTTATCAAATACGTGAATGCTTAGTCATATCAAAATTGGATTTAGTACTCATATCGCAATCAAAGTCACAATATAAGTACATGGTTCAAGATTATAAGTACCTGGTTTCTCTTTACATGCTTGTTTCCAATTGAGTCAATAACGGTTAAAGCTAAGTGTTTATGCAGTGAGATTTCTAACGTATGCAAAATTGATAAGAAGAAATGGGAAGTGGAATACCCCCGCAAAATAGCGAATCAAATTTCCCAGAATCCAATCCTCGAAAAGAGTCTGTATCGGCGTGTTTAGAATAACACACCCAATGCTTACGGAATCACTTTTCGATTTGATAAAAGGGGAAGGAAAAAAAAAAGATCTTAAATCCGGGTCTGGAACATTCCACAGGAAATCTTTATTCTAGAAAACACGGATTGAAGTACAACGCGAAAGAATATAAAAAAATCCGAGAATGCTGTTCGAATAGGAAATTACAAATCAGGAACTAAGCTTCTTCCGTAAGTGAAAAAAATTGCAATACAAAACAAACTCTACATAACACGTTTTTTTCAGACAAGAAAAAATCTTTTCATTGATTGGTTAACGTTTTTACTTATTTACTTTTTTTTTTGCCATGAGCTTCGAAATGAATTTAGCTTGTATTCTAAAGGATTCAAATAGAAGTCTTCCTTTCCCTTCGAAAAAGACTTTCAGTTTTGCCTTTCCCAACATAAATCATCTATTTTTTTCATTCTTTGAAAAAGAAACAAATATGACTGGTTGAAGGGAAATTTTGTTGAATGGTTCTTTTAAGTACAGCGTCTAGTTGAAATTGGCCTATGAATGTGGTCCATATCTTGCTTTTCTAGAAGTAGAGAGATTCAAATCGTCGCCTTGGAATTCAATTTGCCAAGAAAACTGGGAAGAGTATTTTATTCTCTAATCCAATTTCAGAAACTTTATTTTTAGAATAAATTGTATAACTCATTTGAAATATAATATAATTGTTTTGGGTTAGGTATATATGGCAATAAAACCTGAAAATCTTCAAAATGTCACTTTCCTAGTGATTGAAAACGGGGCTAATAAATGTAATAATTTGGGTTGCATTAATATAGAAATTATTGAAAAATGGGTATTGAAAATGGTTAAGCGTAAAAATCATTTAATGTTATATATATATATATATTAAATTAATTATTTTAAATAATTATAATAAATAGAACAGCTTTTCTGATTATAATTTAGAAATTGTTGAATTTATAAAGTGTAAGTTTACATTAAGCATGAAAACATTCTATTTAATAATCAAAAATCAAAACACTTGTAACTGGATGACTTTGAAAGTCAGTACTAATATATAAGTTATGAACATCATAGCTTCATCTTAAAGTAAATATTAAGACTTGTTTGACTGCAATTTAGAACTTTTACATGTAAGTATAATTTTACATTAAATAAAACAACTATCTATTCATTAATAATCAAATATTTAAAGAAATGTTTCCGTTTTAAAAAAGTATACATTCATTTATAATAATTTTTACCAACGAATATCTATTTATCTAAATCATTCATTTATTAATTTTTCATAAATATAAATAAATTCTACGTTAATAGAAGTCTATTCAAGCATTAGGTAGATATAAATTGGATACTAAAAGGAAATTCTAAAAATTATGAGTAGCAAATTAAAAGTCTGGAACAAAAAACATCACAATAAGGACCCTAAAATATTAATCTTGTTTTAAGAAAAATAAATCAGAGCTTCTTTCAATGTAAAAGAAATTTACCAGTCAAATAAAGCAGTATTATCTTCTGAAAATAAAATGTAGTTCAACATGACTTTCATCATAACATGAACATGAAACAAGCAATATTAATGTTTCGACTAATTAAATAATGCTCTTAAATATTTCACTCTATCTCAAGAATTTAAAATAAAGAATTAAGCATTATAAAGTTAGTAGATTATTCATGATATAAGAACATTAATTTACTGTATTTTCATTTAGAAGCATGAATAACGAAGAAAATACATGTAGTTATTTGAAAGTAATGGAAACACTTTGAGTTTTTACAGAATCCTTTATCAGTATTATTAGAGAACCATCTTTGGTGTGTAATAAACTTGGATTCGTTTAGGATTCGATTCATATACTAATGTTGAATAGTGTTTATAGGAATATTACACCCCTTCCCCTCTTTTCCATGGAGATATTTTGAAAGTTCAGAAAGAGATACTTGTAGAGAACATCCATTTCGTATCAAAATCTCTAAAATAAATCATAACGGTTCAGGTGATTGTGTGATCTAGTTAAGCACATGTTTTATTTCATTCTCGTATTCCTCAAACCATAACTGAACAAGTCCTGTTGTATGAACAGGTGGAAAATTCCATCTTCGACAGGAAACAAAGTTTGCATCATAGGATGGATCTAATCAGCAAAAATATCTTAATACTTTTGATTCTTCCTTCCTTCTACAATTGGTACGTCAGAAAAGAAAGACATGGCTTCACATATCAGTACAGATCCACTTGCATGCTTGACAGTGGAAGGATATAATCATGATAATACTCTTATGCCGGTGTCTTTCAAATATGCATTCATCCTGTTGAAGGGAAAGTGTCAAAACGATTCGAGTTTGATCATATTACTTTCTTCCACTTATCAATCAATCCAATTTTCTCAATAAGACATCATTGAAAATGCGTTGTTAAACTCTATGGTCCTTTTTTCTGAAGTTAAAAAGCTTTTTAGACGTTACAATCTACTTCAAAACCCTTCTATTTCTTTCTCTGAGCTTCTTTTCTCGTCCATTACTTTGCTTTGCAGAATTTCTTTTCTCTCTGTATTCATACTCTTATGACAAGACATACTTTTAGAAACGCCTAAAAATCTGGATGTTTCTGTAAAATTTGCTCCAGCCTGATGGTTTCTTACAATTTAGGTTCTTTTAAAATCCGAAAGGTTCGCTATTTTATGCTTTTGAAAAAAAAATCAAAGAATCACAGAAATTGAATATAGCTTCCACATACAGTCAGAATATATAGATTTCTTCTTATAAAATAACTAGTAGTTATTTTTATGTGTCTGTTTTATATTTTAATGCTTAAAGAGAGCATTCAAAAAAATTAAATTTTGAAACTAACAATTTTTTAGTTTCGAAGTTTCAAACATACAAGCTCAGCAATTCAAAATGGTCTTCAGAAATGAACTCATTATATTAATTTAAACAGCCATTTTATTGGTCAGATTTTGTCAAATTTGAAACTTGTGAAGCCTGACTGTTGACAAAATATTTGTTATTAATGTACTGATATTAAAATTTGAGACATAAATTGAAGCAAGTTGATTTTATTACGTGGAATAGTATAAGTATTATGATATTATTTCGAATGAAAAATAACTTTAATAGCTAAGTTATCATTTGATATAGCAGCCATCATTAAATAGTTAAACATATATGTAGATATAAATGGAATTCTATAATTTGTTACATTAACAATCTTTAAAGTAATTTTTCAACAAAGCTTTTGCATAGAATCCTGACCAAAAGGCTACCGCTAATTATTTGAATATCTGATACATTTTTAAAGTATACAGTTGAAGAATTCGAATTCTTAGAACAAGAGTGGGTAGAAATATTTACGACTTCTTATTCAAAACTTATTTACAAATATGCCCGGTCGACTTGTTAGTGTAATTTTAGTACGAAGAAGATCATACATCCATTTAATAAACTTGCATTTCCTATGAAATACTGTTATTCAGCTCTTTAATGTTAGTTCAAGACTTAAAAATATATTTCTCAGAATCATTGTAAAAACAAATTTCCTTTTGTGTTTTTTTAGAAAAACGGATAAGGAATACTTTTCGGGTAGCAAGTAAGAAATTTAAAATTCCATTGTGACTCCACATCGAAGAAACACTAATAAAACTAAAGCAAGTATTACAAAAAATGCAATCACTCTTCTTTGAATATTGAATCGATGATTACACTACTATTTGGCAAAAATTTGAATTTTATACTTGAACTACTTCTCAGGCTTTTTAATCCAGGGTATAAAGGACTAAGTATAATGTATTCTCTATGCAAATAAGTTTACTAGGAAAGTTACTTGGTAAAGTTGAAAATCTCCTATGATAGGTAAAAAACGCATGGTGCGTCTAAAAATAGTTACTTTTCAGAGTAAAATTATGATACATTATTCATAAATTTTGAGAATAAGAGGAAAAATTATGTAAAAAAATCCTATACATTGAAAGTTATATATTGATGTTTGAATATTGTAGTAAACAATTATAGTCTTAACCATTGTAAAACTTTTTATAATTTTAAATTCATTTATTTTAATTCAAAGAAGGTGGGAATTTCCAAAGGAAAAACAATTTCGAAAAGTTCCAGAATTGCAGTCAAGCATTTAATTGAAAAATTTGTAAAAGAGAACCAAATACTAAAGAAAAACTTTCTTTTGGACCAAGAAATCATGGGGAGAGTTTCGAGGAAAATCTGTAATTGCTTTTCTCAGTTGCGTGTTTTCTTTTATTTCTCACTATTACTTGAAATTGAAGCGGAAATTTTATTTCTTCTATCATATTTCCATAATATTACCAGGAATTTAATATGTACAAGTTAGAATGTTTTGAGTGAAATTTTTAAATTTCTGAAAAAACTTTAACAAAAATTTCTCAATTGTGAAATTAATATTTAATAAGAGTTGTTAATTTTATGACCTCTCACATAATGAAATCTTATATTTTTCTTTTTAATTGTATTATTTCATTATTCACTGTTTCAGATTATTTGTAAAAAATATAACTTTGGGAACATTCTTAGCTGTTGCTTAACATGATGATATGTTTCCACCAGTGTGTGTGGAATGGTCAGGGTAAGTACACTCCTCAAAAAATGATGGGATATTAATTTTTTGAAACAAAAAATTGTTTTGAACAAATTATTCTAGCTTACTATCAATCTAAATGAATTTTGAGGCAAATGAGGAGTGCTATAAACGTAAAGGATTTATTTTAGAATTTCGTTAGATTTAAAATATTGTTTTTTTCTTGTGTAAAATATTGTCTCTCATTACATGAGGTGCAAAAACTATGAAATTTTATAAATCATGTACTTTTTTAGATTTTTTGAGAGCATCGGTGAGCGGAAAAAATCTTATTTTGAATGATACTGTGGGTATTTAAAGTTATATTCATGTTTAGAATTACAGTATTATAATGACCAAAATGAGAAATAACTAGAATTTTTTCATTAACTTAAAATTAATATAAAATCATGTAATGAAAGCTAATTATATATCTGTAATGGGCCACTACAATGAACAAAATTTTTACTAAAATTATTCTTAACTTACATTTTTAATGTGACAGTTGAATAACAAGAATCATTTTAACATTCATGATTTAGGCATTTTAATTGATTGAAGCAGTTTCACTGACATGTGAAGAACAAGACTTTTATTAAGAAAGACCGGATGCTCTTTCCAATAGCCAATTTTAAGCATGTATCAATTCAAAATATTTGTTTTCAAAAAAACGTTCAACCAAGTTAACTCTAGTTTTGAATCATTGTTTGGATACTACAGGAAATATATTTTGTTGATATAATATCAGAGTATAAATTAAAATAATTAAACATTATTAATGTGTTATTCATATGTACTCGTACATTTTAGGTAATTAATAAAATATGTAAACTGAATATAAAATTACCTAGCAGACTACATGGTATTTATCAAATAGTTAATAATATGCATGGAATATTTAAGTTAATTGGAAATGGTAAGGAAATATTGTCATAACAAGCTTAAGATTAGTCTTTGATAAAAGTAATATGACATGACTAATGAAAATAAATCCCGTGCTATATTTATTCAAAAAAAGCAAAAATTATCGATTACGATAAAATATTTGAAATAAAAACTTCAAAGTGCAATTAAAAATAATATCTTCAGTGAGGAAAATTCAAGTGGTGCTTATATATTTCATTTTGCAGATTCAAAGACATTTTAAATAAATAATTGGGGCATTTTATAAGATTTTCGCTGAGTTTAATGCTAATGATGGATCTCCACTTTTCTTAAATAACAAAAATGTAAATACAATCCAAAATTATTACTTCGAATTTTTATAATTATGTTTTCCAAGAACACTTAAGGTTTCGAAAATTTTAACAAACTTATCTTATTTAGATATCAAAGCAAAGTCCTTAAATGTGTAATTTAGTATATAGGATTTAAAAGCATCCCAAATATAATTTTAAATGGATTATCATTCATAAATTGTACAATGATAATAACGATTATAATTTAAATATTGGGTTAATGTGTAAATCAAAATTGCCAAATGTTATACTCTATGTATACAGTGGAATAATCTACATAAGTGAATGCAATTTGTTCATGTATTTATAAAAATGTCAATTAAAACTAATTGAAATCTATCGTTGAATTCCATTGAAATCGAAGAACTTCATTTTTATTATCAACATTTCTGATGATGATAAAATATTTTAAAACAAAATTTATTTATAAAAAATATTTTATTAAAAAATTTTAAATTGCAATGAAAAATAATTCTGAATAATTTATTTAAAAATTGAATTTTGGTAGTTTATTTATAAAAAAAGATGTTATCTTTATTGGAGACATTATGCATTACTTGTAATAAAACTTAATGAAAAATATTTAAACATTTTTTCAATAATTTTATAATAATTTATAAATATTAGAACGCCCTTTTATTTTAAAATTAAGTATGCTTAATAATTTCAAAAATTTAACACAATCGACTGATTAATAAATACTTCATAGAATTTTCCATAACGATTACATAAAATATTTCATAAAGATTCAAATTTTGTTTATACAATAGCAATTTATTTCACGTTATTTATATTTAAAATTATTAATATCCTTATTTTTTAACATTATTAATATTAACCAATTTATTTGTCTTGTATTATTTAAATTTGATAATATAAAAAATATACATTTTATTATTATTAACAATAAATCTTATTAAGAATGCATAGAAAAGAATTATTTTAATATTTTTATTGCTACTGAAAATTTCAATTGAATGACTTTTTTATGTTCACTACTTCCCGAAAGTAATTTACTTTTTCAACTTTCAACAAAAGTGCGAAAAAATATTTTTTGATTATAATAATTCTTTGGAAATCATTACTTTCCTTAAAAAATAAAACTCTACCGTGCAAAAAAAAATTCTTCAGAAGTACTTTGCGCGAGTTATTTCCGAAAAATCCCCCTAAACTTTCTTTTGTTATGCCAACACAATTCAAAAAGTTCGTTTTCCTTAAGTGATAAAATCCCATAATGGACCAAATGTGCAAATATTTTTCAAGTTTCTTTCATAAATCTATAAAGAAAGGTTCCCTTTTTTTTTCCCCAATTTCGCGCGATCAGAGTAGCTAGATGCGATTTTATTTTTGAGATTACAGCACTTTTCGGAAGGGATCTAAGTTCACTTCCTAGGCAACGCTTAGAGGCGGCAAAACTTTTCAAACCCATCCATCAGTTCCTGAAGAGAAGAAGTCCGTTATTTATTTGCTCATCCGGGAAAAAGATTTAATCGATTCTTTCATCGAAATCCTTATCGCTCGCCAAACGATAGAACCACGCGCGTGGAAAAAATCAGTTTTTTTCTTTCTTCTTTGGCTATCCTCTTTTTTTCACCTTTCCTTTTATTGTCATTGTGCTGGAGAACGTTAACAAAGGAAAAATTCCCAAAAGAGGCCCGATAGCTGTTATCAGACCACCCCCGCATCTGACGTCAGAAAGTTATTCCACGATAAATATGTATGAAATATTTATAATCGATGAAAAGAAAATTAACTTAGTTGTGATCGTTTGCTGTGGAGTTAAATCCAATATTGGAACGAAACCGAAATAGCCAGTCTTCCGTATTTTAACATTACGATACCATTCATTATAGAGTACGCTACTTTTAATCGAATACATTTCCCTGAATTTTTTTAACACGAATATGAATACTATATAGCCATTGTTGATTTTTCCCTACATCTTATGGAAATGCTTTATGCATTCAATATTTTATGTACTCTATATGTACAATGCAATTAACTTTTGTGAAAAGAATTATTTTAAAACCGATTCGAAATTTATTTGTCTAACATCATATATACTTTTATTTATAAATTAGCTAAATTTTTAAATATTTTCAACAAAATTAGTAATTATATTTAAAATTAAAGTATTCATGAATTTTAAAAGTGAGCTTTGAGTATTCTACATGAAATTTAATGTTTGCTTAATGGGAATAATGTTTTACTTCTTTCGCAATAAATAAAGTTACGTAAACTATGTCATAGACTTCCTGAAAAGCCTATGATTGCTACACCTCTTTGTAATTAGATGAAACATTTAAAATTAAATTTCTTGTATGAAACTATTTATATAATAATAATACTATTATTTGTTTTACATTCTATTTACTTTTATTTATGAGTTGCTTAAAGTAAAATAGTTTTAACAAAATAAATAATGAAATTATAGGATATTCGTGAATTCTAAATGTGAGCTTTGAGATTATTCTACTGGAAATTTAATGTTTGCTGGAAATGGTTAGCATTGTTATGTTTCTTTCAAAATAAACAAGATTAGGTAAACTATATCATAGAAATTATGAAACTGTTGAGTTTAATGGTTCCTATGTAATAGTTTTTAAATCAATTCACAAACTGAAAATAATTAGTTTGGGTTTATATTGATAGGTTTATAGAATCCGTTCATCGTAAGTAAAGTCTCTTTAACATAAACATACTAAACCTAAATTGTCATTGAACTCAATAGAAAAGCAATGTTTAATTCACAAAACTATTTTTAATAGGTATAATATTTATTGGCATTAGATAAACAAATACCTTACTATCATAATTACGTGACATTAAGATGTGTACAGAATGAAATACTCGGCACAAAAGGTAAAGTAAGCAAATTCCATACCATTTATTTGGCAGAAAAATAGTTTCGGCAATACATTTCAAATACGGTAAAATGAAGAAGCGAACTTATTATTTTTATTTTTTGTTCCTTTTGTACACTCCAGATGGTGTTGCAATCATGCTGTCAAATAGATTTATATATATATAGATGTGGTTGGTTTTCTCGCCGTTTCATTCAAGAATTCCGTAAATATTTTTGTGATAATGAACAGCATCCGTAGTTTAAGCTATCTTATGTTCTATCGCCTATATTGTAGCTCTAGATATTTGACATCACAAATTTGAATTAAATCATCAAATTTGAATTATTATCATCAAAGCAATATTCATTAATTTGTTGCGTCATGTATATAATTTTGTTACTTCATCCAATGTATTAGTTTATACGATATAATTAATCTCATGTTAATCCTACATGAGATTTAAGGCAAGAATGACATGTGTTTACTATTTCAGTGCTGGAAAACCAATCAATTTAAATATTCCGTAAAAACATAAATGTACAGAATAATGTAATTAAAAATCACAATAACTATATAAATATGAAGAAATGTAAATTGAGTTCATTCATTTTATACAAAATATTTTATTCTTAAAAATAATATTAAATTTAGTGCTTCTACTATTTGAATTCACAATTTAAATTAATTCCCCCACTGATGTTAAATAGATGTTTTTATAGAACTTTACATAATAAAAATTTGTTTTTTAACACATTCGAAACGGATTTTATTATTTAGTTATTAAAATATATGAATCAATATTGACCTTACATCTTAAAATATTTAAAGTATGCAATGAATTCCTTTTAATAAGTGAAAGTTTCTTTGTTAATTTGAATAAAGTCTATTACAATGTAAATTTTGTCAGAACATTATTTTAAAAAGATATGAGAAAATTTCTAAAAGTCATATGCATAGCTTCCTTTAAATATTTGTCAAAAGTTTGGATTAGATGATATATTTGTTAATATTCACACAACCCTAATGGCACAAACATTGCTTTAAAAGTTTAATCATAACATTCTTTTTGAAGAAGCCCGCCTCTTTCGGAACAATGCATATTTCCATAACATTACCATGTCCCACAAGCATCGCTGCCACAATCAATAGATTTATTTATGATTCTTATTCAGATTTCACTGCGAATATGAGCTGCTGCATCAGCGTTTTCGGTTCTCGGGTGAAATTTCATGTTTGATTCAGCGTCAAACGATAGATGTACTGGCATTCTTTTCGGATGATAACAGAATTTCAATATAAAAATGGAACAGAAAAATTTTTTTGCTAAGAAAATGCTTGTCTATCTATGAAAAAGAAATGATCTTCTTTTTCACCACATCCTGACACACATACCAATAGAAAATCTTTTATAAAAGCATTCTGTTTATTTTACTGCATTAAAAGTAATAAGTTTCTCCCGAATTTAAAAAAATTAAGTTCTAAAAAAAAAAGTTCTTTTTTTTCTTTCTTATTCAACTTAAATCAGAATACTGAAAAAACAGGATGAGATGAGAAAATATAATGTAAGCATTGTTTCTTAATAATTTAGTATTTCAATGTAAAAACAACTTCATCTAATGAAAAAATATGACATATAAAATTTAACATTATGTAAGCCCTTTATAACTTTAAGCTGCATTTAATTTCTTTATAAATTTTGTTAAATCTAAAAGTAACTAAACCGGTCATTGAAAAGTAAATTAATTACGATTAATAAATGTATAAAAGTAGTTATGAAGTATGAAAAGGTTACTGATTCTTGGGATAAGCGATATTTCTTTAATTTGAAATGTCGTTTGAAAATTCTAATTTTATGAAAATCAGATTTTAATTTTAAAATGTATTTAAAAAGTTATAGTAAATATGGTGCACATGTATTCCTAATACCATTGACTTAAGACCTATAGTTATTATTAGTGAGATTTATAATTATTGTTATGCCTCTGAAGAAATATTCTTGCCATTAAGTGTTCTTTATTTTATTTATAAATGCATTCATGAATTGTATATTTCTTATTGTTATTAAATATATGGTATAAAAGTTCTTTCTTCTTTTTAAGTAAATTCGAAACTGAGAAATTATAATTTATAATTTCAAAAATTCTTCTATTTAAAAATATAAAAATATTTATTTTATTAAACACAAATTTTGTTTTAACTTTAAACTTTAAGAATAAGCACATGTTGAATACTTTTAAATTGATATTGACATTTATATTTTCTGTTTACAATTATTTTTTATTTATATAATATTAGAATAAATATAACTCGAAAATCAATTTCACAAAACTACACAAAAATAATAAGGTGTTAAATAACTAACAGATAGCACCCATAATAACAAGCCCTTTCTAACCCATGCATTAATATATACTCTAATCGCATACAATTATTAAACTAAAAAAAACATAAAGCTTAAATTTGGATTAATTGTCTTGAAAATGAAATGTTTTAATGTTTAATTTTAAGTATATTTGGTTAACACCTCAAATCAAAAGCATTTATAAAAAACTCAATTTTTTGAAATTCAAATTTCTTTTAATATTCATTCGAACAATCAAATTTTAGCTCAGAATGTAATCGACAGTAGTTTGTCCGAATACTTTATTACAACTGCAATCTTATATAAATATCAAAAACTCATTATCACATACAAATCTCTTCAATATTATATTGTAAAATTACATATTAAAACAATCTTTTAAAAATAATATCACAAACATACATATTTTTTGTAACTGATAAAGTTTTATATGATTTTATTGTGATATTGTAAGGTGTTTATAGGTTTAAAAAATTTATTACAATCAAAATAATTGATAGCTTTTATGAAATCTACTCGCAGCATTTTTAAAAGAAAAACAAATTTGTACAAAAATAAAGAAAAATAGATTCTAAAAATAATAAAATAATTTATATTTGTCCTTATATAATGCAGTTTTTAAATTATAGTATATAAATTAATATTAATTTTAGAATGTAAATTTTAAATTATTACATAAAAATTACATTGCATAAAGATCTTATGAATATTAAAAAAATATTTATAAGATAATTAAAGCAAACTCATTTAACATATTTAATTCATACAAATATTCCATTAATTATATTAAGTAAGATGTTTTAAATAACTTTTATTTTCCAGAAATTACATAAAATATTTTATTCAAATTTTAAAGATCATGATGTTTTTTACAAATCTTACAACAAACAATTTTTTTTTGAAAAACAATTTTCTTTAATTATAATTTTATTTTAATTAAGTTACA
>JAPDSC010054882.1:434590-480403 GCA_026290005.1 Latrodectus geometricus
ATGACTCTATCAATTTGTCAAGCCTTTCAATACACTACTAAGAAATGGTGATTGATCGGATCCTTAGAGTTTAATGGCTTTTCACAATGAAATGACCAAAGCATAACGGTAGTAGTTTGTTTAGCTTAAAAGCAAGATTAAATTTTGTTCATATATATATATATAGTCTTTCTTGGACTTTTCCATAGTCTTATATTATATTCAGATTTTTCTAAAACAAATATTTTTTCAGCATTTCTGAATTACTTTTTAAATTTTAGAACACCATGATGCATACAAAAAAGTAAAGCTTTAAATTTCACATTGCTTTTATTAAGAACTTTTAAGAAATGCTTAACTTAAATAATTATTGTGCTTATTAGTAATAATTCTGACTAATCTTGAAAATTAGTAAGATTTTACTTTAAAGGCCAAAAGGAAAAATTATTTAAGAAAGCGTTGAAAACAATTTTTATACTGAAGTATAAAAATTCTCTTAATAGTGCTTTTAGCACATTATTTTGTGCATATCTTTTCACAAAATCTAGGAAAACAATTTGAGTGGAAACGTGTTTAATATCGCCTACCATATATCTCGTGAGTTATTTTTTTTATTGTATATAGAAGAGGAATACATTCCCAGAATTGGAATGGTGAGCAGCATTATTATTTTTGATTATGTAATATTAAGTAGCTTAGATAAAATTACCATTTTAAGAAAATCTGATAAATATTTAAATATTTTAACAATATAAAAATCTTCTAGATAACATCTTGAAATGTTTATCATATTGGAAACGAAAGTGATATCATGTTTCAACATGATGACTCCAAATATCCTAATCGTTTTACTGTGCATGATCTTTATTAATAAAAATAATCACCACTTCCTTCAAGTTTCAGCAATTCATATAAGAAATCTAAAGATAAATGATACGAAATTTATTTATAAAAATATAACATGAGAAATTTAATGAAATAATAAAAATGATAAAGATAAAAGATGATGTCAGAAATTAGAATTAATTCATAATTAGTGAAAGTGAAAAGATCTACTGCAAATATATGGAGTAATTCAAACTAACCTGATTGGAATAAGAAATTGTTTGCTCTAAATCGTGTGTGATGCTTTTCATAGAGTAATTGATGTTGTAAATAAAATTAGAAAATCTAGTCATAATATTTTAAATCTCAATCTTTTATAACTAAGAATTAAATTAAGTTCTCTTTTTGAAACAAGTTAACATATGTTTAATAATTGATATAAAAAATTTTTCCTTCATAATACTATTAAATTTTATAACTTAGAAAAAAAGACATTTGAATCCCTATTACTGAACTCATGAACAAGAATATAAATTTTCTAATTCATTCAAGCTGTTATAAAGTAAGTTGTTTTGATTTTTAAAAATGACATTCATTGTTTATTTTCTGAAGCTCTGTAATTTAATGTATTATATTTTAGCATTATAATAAAGAGAAACTATTTAATAGTTTTTAAGCATATTTTATAAAATAAAATTTATCATAACTATTCATCGCTTTTTATGAAAGTATTTGTAAATTTTATATTTACATGATGTAAAAAATATTTTGCATAAAATTGTGATACATCTCTAATGTAATAAGTACTAGTCTAAAAATTCAGTCGCTTTTCCTTACATTTATCATCTTATTTTAATATCATGTTCCATTCAACAAATTTTAAATAAAAAAAATTCTTTTATATGTTGTATTCTACATCTTATCTCAACAAATATCAATTTATTTCAATATTTTCTTTTTATCAATATTTTGAATTTTTACAAGAATGAATTTCGTTTGAGTCAAATACTTGTATTTTACTACGATACAACCTATCGAATGCATCAATATTCAGTAATGATAAGAGAATTCTTACAAATATTGTTATGTCTTACTCCATTGATGAACTTATTTCCTTAATTTAAAAATTCCTGAATCATTTTTACACAAGGCAAATTGAGTTTGATATTTATTTGTATTTCACTAAATTTTGTATACTCGTGATATCTCATCTAGGTTTTTTTTCATATAATAAGGAAAGGTGATTATGTATTGTTTGGACTTCTTATCCAGAAAATATTCTTAATATAAGTTTTTTTTTATTTCCTGATCATATTATATCTTTATATTAATTCAAATAATTTTTATGACAGTTGTTAATCTGATGTACGAGCCTTATTTTCAATGGTAAAATTCATTCTTAAAGGCGATATGTTATAATCTTTCATTACCTATTTCTAGTAAAAACCAGAAATTCAGGAATATCATTTCAAGTTCCATTCTGTCTATTCTTATTATGTATATGTATTTGATTTTACTTATTTTCAGATATATTTGCTTTAAATATTGTGGATTTGAAGAAGGTATGCGAAATAAAAAAATAATTTTTTAGTATTTTTTGAGTATTTAATAGATGGTATTTTAATCAACAAATTATACATTTATTATATTTTATAAAGTATGTGAGAAACAGCATTGGTATATAAGCGATACATAAAAATACAACTCAGCATAAATGCTCTAATTATGCCTCAGAAAGAAATATTAAATTTATCATAAATAATTTTTTTCAATTTCATTACATCCCCTAAATTGCTTACTTATATTTAACTACTTTAATAAGTGAATCAGGATTATAATGTATTTTGCTATGTTAATTATTATAATTTAATTATAATAATTCAATAAGTACTTATTTATATTCATAAATGAATGTTGAATAAATTAATGGAGAGTTTTAAATGTGACATCTTATATTTCAATAATGTGTAACAGATATTTACTAATCGCTATAAAATTTGAACACATAAGAATGATTTCTAATGAACTGTTCCAAGTTTGATAGCCGTAATTGATGAGTTTTGGAAAGCTGTCGAAATGTCTTAAATTTGGCACTAAGTTTTTCAATTCGAAAGCTTACCCGTTTTTTCCTTTCGTCAAATATAATTGTAAAATACTTCTAAATGATAATATAAATATAGAACATCCAAATAATAGATAGATATTAGCATTATGCTGAACCAACAAGTAAGGTAAAAAGTGATGAATCTATCAGTGGTTTTTAGAGATGGGGTTATAGAAATATTGATTAGACGGATGGAATACTTTAGAAAGTTCCCTCTATAGAGAAAATTTTATAATACATTCAGTTATGGGAAATTATTATGATTATGATTATCCTTGCTCAATAATGAGAGATAATTATGGTAATTTTAATTTCACAATTCGTAATCTTAGTAAATCTTCCTGAAACCAATCATACATTAAATGTAACAGAAGGCTTTAAGCGTTTTTGCTATTATTCTACCAATTATTCTACAAATCAAACTCTATTTTAGATATGTAACTTCTTTAATCTACCATATTTTCAAAACAAAAGCTATTAATTTTGAACATGATTTTTAAAGTTACAATATGATCTAAATAGTGTCACCTTATAAAAAAAACTATGTAGTTCTTTTGTAAAAATAAAATTATAATTAATTTATCAGAATGATGTTCAAAATGAAGTTAAATGTACAAACATAATGCTAGAACTAAATGTAATAAATTATATCACATAATGATAAAAAAATTATGTCACAATTAAAATCATTTGTTACCGTTTTGCAAATGATATTCACTTACTCGCTTGGAATTTGACCTTGTTCCATAAGTATTTTTGTACTTTAATGTTATTAGAATCCTAAAAGCATGTCAGTAGAATGTTCTTGTCCAAAGACGACATGTTATTTGCATTCAAGTCACTTTTGCGAATCATTAGAGCAATCTATTCGCTCTAATTTAAGAGTCTAATGTCCTGTACAAACGAAAGTTCCACGCCCATTAATACACGAAAGGGTTCTGGCGTCAGTGTTCCCTCAATTTTGTATCCATGCGAAGGATAAACACAAAGCTTATCGTCTGTTCAGTTATGATGCCCAGCAGTTACAAATAATACTCGCCCTGAGTAGGAAAATAGCTGCAGTTTTGATGGATTGATCATCAATAGAATCGTATATGAGAAAACCTGAAACGAATAATAACGTGCTTTTTCTGTCTAAACTTATGCATTCCTTCACATACCTATAATTATTGCCTTTTACGAAAATTTATGTTTTACTCTGAATAATTAGTTTTTTAACAATAGATTTCATTTAAAAGTAAATTTTTAAAAATTTAAAAGTCTCGAAAGGAGTTTTTGGTGTTTTACAGCATTACATGTTTCTTCATGTCAAGAAATTTTACCATGTTAATAGATTTTTTCTGCATTTACACTTTAACTAAGTATTTAATTTTCTTAATTCATTATCTGTGTAAATAAAATATTTTTCTGCTTAACCACGAATTTTTGTCAGGGAATAAATTGAGAATACTTTCATTTATAACAATATATTAATTTCTTGTTACTTTGAAAAGGTTATATTTATTTCCGAGTTTTCATAGCGGTATTTATAATTAATATGGATTATAATTAGTGCTTTCTAAAAAATATTCCTAAAGTTTTTCGCTTTAATTCAATCAATTTAAAAGATGTAATTCCGGAACTATTCTCACTTCAAGAATAAGAGAAATGTGTTTCCTTTTTCCCCTTTTAAAATTATTAATTCATGAACGCAAAAGATATTGAAGTGCTTATGGCATCTGATCTTTATTTTATACCATTAAGCATTTTAAATAAAAAAATATTGTTTTTTTATTATTTTTTGTAAAACAATTGTTTCTGTCCATTGCAGAATTTGTATTGACGCTTTTAGCAATTCGTTGTTTACTGGAAAAACCACAATAAATTTTTTTATACATAAAAAATTATTTTGGGTGTTCCAAAATATTGTTTTTGTTTGATAATTTATAAAATTTGCTTTATTATTACAATATGAAACATTTGTTTTCTATAGATTTCCTTTTATGCCTTTTTAGTAATATAGATTAAAAAAAGTTGAGTAAATATGTATATGTATGCCAATTTATCATATTTAATTTTTTTAATTACTCGTGAATTTATGGATGAAAAGATATAAAGAGATTAAGAATGTTCATTATGAATACACAAATAAATTAGCGATTGAAAATTTCATAGTTTAAAATTCATAATTAAATGGTTGTTAAATACTAACTGATAAATAAATTTCCATTTTTACTCTAAAAAAAATAGTAAAACCTGATATTTTTTTTATATTTATCCATAATATCTATGCATAATTCAATTACGTTATAATAAAAAAAAATTTAGCATAAAAATATGAAATAAAAAGATTTTATATTTTGAAATAACATAAATAATTATTTTATTTATGAATTATTACTAGTAATCAAAACTTAATCAAATTATTTGCATTACAATTTGGATATATTTCAGTTATATTTTATAAGAATAAAAATATGAGTTTTAATTCTTTTGTTAAAAATGGTTTTAATAATTATTGTATTATTTTAGCTGAAATTAGCAATTTTCAATACAACATGAAAATACTACTTTTGTTATCACTTTTTTCGATATTTTAAAATAAAACTGATAATTTATTTAACTGTGCCTGATTTTAAAATTTTAAAATTCAAAAGGTTATTTGTAATTAATGCTATTGCGCCAATGCTTCATTATTGGACAAAGTAGCCTGTCGTCAATGTTATATGCTATTTGTAAAGGTGAATGCAATTCAAGATTCAACATGCATTATACTTATAATACTTTACCAACAGTTGATAATGACACAGCTTAAATTGATCGATTCTGCCTAATTTCCCATGTGCATCCCTCTACAAAGGATTACCATTGTGACCTGTGTAACTTAAGCAGTGATCCTGTTGTTTGGCGATTTACCGTTTGCTCTCCTAAGTACACTCGAATGCAAGGACTTTTGTGACAATTCCCACGGGTGATACTCTGTAACAATGGTTTAAATAAGCAAGGTATTGACATTATGAATTGAATCTTTATCTGCATCATGTAGTATAATGCCACAATCACGCGCTTTGTCAGAATCATGTATTAGCATGAGTAATTGGATCCGATTCCAATTGGTATCGTCTCCTGTTTGATCAAATTAATTTAATTATTTTGAAACGGTATTATTGACAGATAAAAGGTTAGAGGCTCAACATTTGTTCTTTCTTCTTACATTTATGTATGCTTTGAGTATTCTGTTGATAAAAATGCTTTCTTATCCCTCTATTATTTAAAAAACATTTTTGCAAAACTAAATATTTTTTCATTAGTTCATAAATAAAATAAAAATTCTGATAAACGGAAACAAAAAATAAGTATATAAATACAAAATCATATTCATGGTTGTATTCAATGACATATTTATTATGATTGGAAGGCTCTTTTGGATTTTATTAACATTTTTGAATCCAAAATTTTATGCAAATGTGACCACTGGAAGAAGATCTTTAATATTTCATGATGCTAATAATAGTTGCATATATATTTATAGACAATCTTTACGTATTAACTAGATCATTAATCAATTGAATATGAGAATAACTTTAGTTGCAAAAATTGATTTCATACAATTCATTTAGGGGTTTTTATTAATATTCATAGTAGTAATGATTTGACAAATATTTCTTTTAATTTTTATTAATAATAACTAAATATGTATTCTTAGTTTGTATTTGAATCATAAGCTTTCTTATGAGCTAATGTAACTTTTTAGTAATGTACTTTTTAGTGCAGATTGAATGCATTATGTTCTCTATAGTTAGTTCATTTAAGGAAATAATATTTAATATGGTGAATTATATACTATTTGTATAATTCATATTCCTTTTCTTAATATTCTTGATTACTTTAAATCTATTGTTAAACAAAAAATTCCAGCTTATAATTTCTTTTCTAGTATTTTTGGTTTTTTCCAGTTTATTTTTTACTGATAAATTTTTTAGGCTTAATATCTACTTAAAATTTAATTTTAGATAGCTCATTTGTTACATTACTCCAATAGTAAATTACTTGAAATGTTTTGATCCCGATTATAAAAGTAATAATTAATATAAATTTAATTCGTATTCCTGATTCCCAAAGAATTTTCGCTCAATCAATATTTACGCGTCAAAAATATTATTTTAAATTCTCATAATATTTAAAAAGTAAAATATGTTTAAAATATTACTTTCATAGTTTAATTTTAAGTAACTTAATTATAAAATAATATGTTAAAAAATTAAACAATATTTCTAATTTATTTCTAAATTATTTGTAAAACTAAATTCGTAATAATTAGATTTTTTTTTCGCCTATTATTGTTTTTAATCTCTCTTAAAAAATCAAATTAAACTATCTCTTAATAAAATTAGGATATGTTTATGATTATTTAAAATAGGGGTAGTACTTAATAACAAGTAAAATATTGTCAACATTTCTTCATACAAGAATGCCATCAGTAATATTTTGAAACAGATTGATATTAATGCTTATAACTCTAATCATATTTATTCAATAAAAATTTATGGAGTAAACAAATAAAATAGATTAAAATCTGCCTTAAAATTACACTGAACATAAATAATATTATACATATTTTTGTTGGACAGTATTACAATAAATGTTTTTCACTAAGAAAGAATATTTTATTATTTTATTATGCATCATATTTTTAAAGAAATGAAAGTAATTTTTATATTTACATTGTGTTATTAATTGTATACTGTATAATTGCTAGTATATCGAACAGATTTATTTGCTTTATATTGACACGATTTATTGATGCTTTTGTTTAAAATAAAGGGTATGGAAATTTTGAAGAGAAACAAATATAAATATGTACATGTTACTTTTTAAAAATATGTATAACATTGAAAGAGTTTATAATTGTAAAATCTATATTTCACAATTTACTGTGACGGTTTATTACACCACTTTATTAGTAATTCAGTATTCTACAAAATGATGCATCAGAAGACTAGAAAAAGAATCTCATTAAGGAAATGAAATTCTAAAACTCAGTAAGTAAAACTAAAATCACTTCACATAAATAGTTGAAATAATTTAAGTAAATTATTAAACAATATTAATAACCAAATTTGTTTTTATTCTTTAATAATTTTTCTGCTTTTGAAAATCCTACTTAAATATTAAGATATATCACACATTTTTAAGCCCATTTTCATCATAAAAATATTTGTTTGAAAAAGCAAAAAAAGCATTGTTACCACAACAAAAGCGATTTGCAGAAAATTGTTAAGTGATTTTGTAACTGGAAACAAATTAAACAATAATTGAAGAATTGGACCACACAGAATTCGTTTGCGAATGATGGAGACAAATGGATTCAAAATGTCTGTCGAAAAACAACATTTCCCCTCATAACAACGTACAAAGAACTAGAAAACTGTTAGTGGTAAATGTAAAATGTTGCAAAAATGAATAAAATGAGCTGAGGAAGACATTGGCATTAAACGAGAAAATTATCATCAATGAGTTTAAACTATTTTTGTGCAGTGTATGTGCGTTAAGTGTGGAGACAAAAGAACATCGGTTGAAGTTTGCCAATGATGAAATGGGCCACATAGAAAACACCTTCGTATCGATCAAAGCATGCTTTAGAGATATAGCTCATTTTTACACCGATGTTACAACAGCCAACAAAAGTTGTATATTTGGGGATAGAGAGAGAGAGACAGAACACTTTTATTTTTAAACCTTCTATCACTGACTAATGCGCAATGTCAAAATGAGGAATATTCAAAGCCATTTATGCCTATGGAACTGTTATTCATACTTCAAACATAGTTACTCTGCTGAGAGTTCTATAGTTATTTGATTAGTCTACGTTACCTGGATTACACATCAGCGGGCATTATAACTGGCGTCTCTATTCTCTTGGTGTCTATGCGTGTTACTGGTTTCAGTAGAGAAATTCTAAAGAAAAAGTGTATTCCAGGAATCCCAAAAACTATTTCTGAGCTGAAGTGTGTGATACAAAATCAAATCAAGCCATTGATATGGCAAAATAAGAGTCTATAATGCAACATTTCTCTTGCTTCACGCCACTGCACGGACGACAGATACACTGAGCCAAAGTTTTCTTAAATTTTGAATACACACTTTTGCAATTGGAATATAAAACATATTTTATTATCTCATTTTTGTCGTTTCCTTTTATTTTTGGGGCACCTTTTTCTGATCACCATGCAAAGCGAATGCATTAGAAATAATAGCAATTTAAATAAAATGGTAATAACACTCTACTGAATTATATTAAGATGCAGTTTATAATTTATTATGTATAATAATTAAAAAAAATTAGCGAAAATAAGCTATTGATTTGACTGTTGTACAAAAAAAGTCAAATAATGTACTATTTCATAAAGTATATGAAATTAATACTTATGTTGGTCTATTATATATTATATCAGATCTATCTTCTCAGCCGATACTTTTGCAATACATTTCAAGCTTCTTAAAATTATTTAATGAAGTCTAGCATGGTTAAAATATAGTGTAGCCTATATCATAATTTATTATAATATGTATATATATATTTCAAATACGATATTTCAAGTTTTTATTAAAATTTTGAAATATTGTATTTTATTTAATTGTACCAAAGTAAAAACCCTGAAAAATCCCTCAGTAATTATTTTTTCAAAAACAAACTTCCTTAGCTTCAATCAGTGATTTTGGCCCTGAAACTTTCCCTTCATTCATATTTTCTAATAAAAGTAATTTTTTTTTATTCATAATAGTTAATTATAATTTTGAAAATCGTTAAAATATATATTTTATAGTATTTTACAAGTTTACATTTTCTTAACTGTATAGATAAACAAGTAGAATGTTGTAATATGTTCTAGTCTTGAATGTATCTTCTAAAAATAAAAAAATTATTATTTTCTTTCATTTCTATTCAAACTGTGGGGATTTACTTATAATTAAGATGACAACAGATTACTCGAGAATCAACTCATTATATAAAAATATTTTCCTTAAATAAATTGCAATTATTTTCTGTCATCTGATCCACACATGGTGTGTCAAAAAACTAATTTTATTTTAAAAGTAATCATAAAAACAAAATAATTAAAAATTTTACATTTATTTTCTTTTTTAATAAAAGTATTGAGTCTTTACAGAACTAAATATCAGCTTACGATTTGACCTTGAAACCTATTTTGATTTTAATGTTATATCTTGAAGTAACATTTCTTCATCATATTTTTTTATTTTTAAACATTTATTTTTAAAGAAATAAATGATCACACAAGTAAATATGACAATAATAACACTCCTTAAAGTTACTTTTTTCAGACATAGTTTGAGGGGAAACTTTTTGAGGTATGCAGTAATGCATTGCTGTTTAAGAATAAAACATGTCCATCATCTTTGTTATGAAATTAAAATGTTAGTTTGACTTTCTATATACAAAATTATATCATTTTGATACTGCTTCATGGACTGCTTAGCAGTCGAAACTGTTGGAACGTGAAATTGTTGCATGCACTTCATATTAATATTATTATTTCCAAGACATTTTCATAAATAATTGACCATATTCATGTATCTCAATGGAAGGAATCTCGAAAACTTTTAGATACTAGCCTCAACAAATTCACAAGAAAGAAAGAAAAATGCAGTATTAGTCTTCTGTTGTTCAAAAGTATTTAGTACCGATCACGTGATCTTCCAAACCAAAATTTGTAGCCATACCAGTAGAACATGACAAGGACAACCAATATTTGGTTCATATGATACCATCAAAATGCAATGAAAAGTGAAAGTTTTATACATATCTTGGTTTATTTGACTCCTATAAGCAATTGGTAATTCCTCCTACATAGTAACGGTAATTAACATTAACATTTAATATTTACTAATAAGTATTTAAGATATTAACTAATGTTTTGAAAATTAAATCAAATTAATAATAAATGTAATAAATATCTCTTTCTGTTAAAAGCTAACATTTTAGAACATCGCTAAAAGCCCAAAATTAATAGAAAATACATTGAGAAATGCTGATTATTTTTACTAATTTAAATAACATTTCTCTTTTCTTTATCCCCACAGTAAAAATTCTTCAGTGTGTTTGTATTTACATCTTCAGTGTGTTTGTGTATATCGCAATTATTACACACCAAATTGTAGCATCCACTACAACATATCTATTTCTAATCACAAAATATATTTTTAACCTGTTCCTTAACCTTCCCTTTAAATTAATTACAAAAGTAATTTTTCTGGATTATAAATTTTTTCTCGCTTTTCGAATAGTGTTACCTTAAAAAGTCGTTTCGAATAGTGCTACCTTAAAATAGAAACTATTTTGGTATAAACTGAATAAAAATGTGTCAAACAAATAGTTTTTATATGACAAGTCATTTTTATAAATTAAATTTTCCTTTGCTATCAATCAATAAAATTTTCATTGTTAAATATTCCTCAATTCATGTTGTAATATTTTTTGACTTTTAATAATTAATGTTGTAATATTTTTTGATTTTTTGAGTTCATCAAACACCTTTTACTTACCCGACATTGTAATTTTTAACAAGTCTCATTAATGTTTCAGAATTTTATTTAGTTTATATTTCTTTAAGTTTCTCCAAGATACTTTCAATTTTCCTCTTTCATCATTTTCAATTTTGATAATTTTTTCACTTTCGTTAAAATTTTTATCAAACAAGCTGAAACTTTTTGAAAAAGTTTCACTGAAAATTTTAAAAAATTAGACTGATAACACTACGCCATTAAATTCCTTAGGTATGTAACGAATATTGTTCACGAAGTTCAAATCTGCCTTAAAATAGTCACAATTTTTATATAACTATTTGCTGAACAACTTCGAACTATCATGACAGTCGAACAATTCAGAAGCACTTAGTTTTATCATTCAATTTGACGTAGGAAAATAAGTGCAAATCCCAATTGATTTATTTATAGATGTAATTTTTTAATTGAATAAAAATTATTATTTCTGTAATTAGAGGAATCATTTTGTAATATATCATTAGTTTTTTAAGACAATATCAATAAGGAAAAAATCAATTAAATCCATATAATTTTTATTACATTCAACGAATTTAATGAATCAGTTTTGTTTTCAAAATGAAATCTGACTAATTTACGGAAAGCTGATGGACTTCTTTTTATTCGCATTATTTGAATGTTCAATAGCAATGATATGTATGCCAGTTAAAAATAATTAAAACACACATTTTAGTTTCAAAACAATTATTTTGAGGTAGAATTTAAAAGAACGGAAAAATTAATTACAATTATCTCTCTCTTTAAGACTGTTATCATTTTTATTAAATTAAACATAAATTTATTATTGTAGAATCATGAAAGTGGCTCTTTAGTTAATGTAGAATTCAAATCATTAATCACTTGTGAAATATCGGACTGAAATAAGTATGCTTCTAACGTTATATGCTTTCTCATTAAGCTCTAGTTAAATGAACTATTTTTCACCTTAATTATTATTTTGTTCTTTAAAAAATAATTCCAACGTGCTTTATCGTTAAAATCTTTTCATAAATTTAGAACTGCAGGCCATGAATCTTAGTGCTGCAACTCCCAAGATAGTTGAAACTGCCATAAACTTCAAGAATCCAGGAACGGATGGTGTGTACTTTTCGGAAAATGTGGCCACAAATGGCTTCGGCACGACATCCTGTAAAGGAAATTGAAAAAAAATTGGAGAATTTAATCAAATTTCTGAATTTTTTTCATAAAAATGCATGAAACTATAATTTAGGTTTCATAATTTTATAAGTTATTTCAATGTAAAATTAAGAATTGACTTTATAAATTTAAGTTTTAAATAAGAAGAATAATCCCATAAATACAAAATGAAATTAATTAGAGATTTTTTACTACGTGATTTTATAAGATCACACAAAATATCGGTCTAAAAAACAAATTGATTATTATTAACATAAATTTATTAAATTTTCAAAAATTAGTTCATTTGTGTTTAAATATAAAATTTAATCTAGATTTTTAAAATTTTACAAAATGCAACGTAATTAATTGCATAAACATATTTTGTATTATAATTGCAATTTAATGATCATATTGTAGGTTTTTCATCCAAGTATATGTATAGACATATAAATTACGTGAAGTGACTTATTAACACAATATATACAAAAAATATAATCATATAAAATTAAAACATAAAGTACTTATAAGTATCATTAGATTTTATAGATTAAAAATAACAATATGCAATTACTTAAAAACTTTAATATCAATAATGTATTTTTATACAAACTTTTTTAACTCAAAGCATGTTTTATAAGATGTCTTACTCAATTAATATTTTACAACTATAAATTCGATTTAAATGTAAAACATTCATTACTAGTATTCATCAACATGTTCTCTTAAATGGGATACAAAATGAAAACTACTTTTGATGCACAAAATAAATTCATATAAATACATGAAATAAGGTTCTATAAAAATCTTCAATAATAATTGCACGCTTTAAAACCTATCAGGTAGAGGCTATTTTCAAAATTTTCATAATCAGAATGTCGCCAAAGTATAAAGTGGATAAGATGTTTGTTAGTTCAGTACGCGATTTATAATAATTTGCATCCAAATACAATCAAATTTCAAATGTTGAACATTTGTATTTCAACCTGAGCTTATTAAATCAATGTCATAAAGCTATCAAAAATTTTTATGAACAAGCATTGTGTGTAAAAGTAATATTTATAAAAAGTTGAGTTTTATGTATCTTAAATGTTTTATAACATTAATTATAAAAATTGTAGATTATAAGATTAATCATGAAAAATACTTCACTTATTTTGTAGAAAACTGCAAATGTGATATTTTAAAATTATTTTCATATATAATTATAAAAATAAAATTTTTGAGTAATCTTAAGTTTTGTCGTTAATAGTTATTTCTGATATAAAAAATATTGAATGAAATTATAACTTTAAAACTGCATATTTTTTTGTAAATTGAAACTTAAATGTGTTACAGGGATTCTAGTTTTATTTTTCAATGTAAATAAAATTCTCATACATCATAATGCTAATTAACCTTACTCAAGTTTAAATTTAAAAGCACACCTGTCTCTAAAATACAATATCTCTGATTATTTATTACAATTTTTCTTCAAACATATGTATGAATTAGTTATTATTTCTTATGATCTTATTATTTTCATCAATTTCCAATATTTTGAAATATGCATTTTATTTTGTGCATCGATAAAATTTTCTTGCATTATTGTTTTTAACATATTAAAAGATAAACAAAGATATCGACAATAATCAATATCTTTGTTATCCGTGATGACTTTCCTGAGTGCACTAAATTTTATTTTTATACATGAGGATTTATTCTTGTTTGCACTAAAAAGATAATATCAGGAATGGAAATAAATAGTTCAGTTCTTTTTAATCCTATCTCTTTTTTCGATATTTACTTGGAATGGATATGGTAAATTTTGTTATAAGGCTCTGTTATGTATTTAAAAATCAGTGAAGAATATTTCGCAACTCTACTTTAAAGTATAATGCAATAATTATCGCAAGGGAACATTTTGGCTCTTTCAGATATTTAGCATTTCTCGGACACACGTAACTTTTCAACACAATTTTAAAAAAATCACATGGAGTGAAATAAAGGGATTAGTCAAATATCAAGAAATTTTGCTAGTTCTTTTAAGCTGCAAATGTTCTATTTGATACATTTTCTCCTGCTCCTACACATTCCAATCTCAGACTTTCTAATTTTTAACAATTAATTTTCTGGTTCAAATAGTTCTTCAACATAAAACATATTTAAGCTCCAATATAAAGGGTATAAAGATAAAAATAAAATTATTATATAGGTAATACTCTAATGTTGTTTCCATTTCAATATAGCTTTACAAAAAGATATAATAATTACTTTTATGATTCCGGTTTTCCACTTTTAGTGTGCTTATTCAATTCAAGTTTAACATATTTATCTTAAACATAGGTATAGACATTAAAAGATGTGATTATTGAAAGAATGTTAAATTAAGAAAATGACAGTTAAAATTTAAAACTTTTTAAAAATATTTTTGTCTGATTCATTGTATACATATTACTTTAGCCTAACTAACTGTATCCTCGTAAGTATAATAGTTGTTTAAATTGCCAAAATGAATATTGATTATGTAATGCTTCCATTAATAATAAGCGAAAAATCAATATTTTTCAAACAAACTATCGACATTAAATATTTTATTCTTGATGAGTAATTTTCATATGGTAAAGAAAATAATTATTTAGAGTGCCAGATGGTACTCTAAATAATTATTTTCCTTCTTAGCAAATAACCCAAAAGTAAACTTTTCTTGCTGATAAAATGTCTTCCATTCTTTTAATATTTGCCTTATTTTTTATTCAGCTATATTTCCGTTCATTATGGTTTACGATATTCCATTTATTATTACTTACTTGAATTGACTCAAATTTTTCTTAAACTTTTACTCTCATAAATCTAAATTTAAAAAAAAAATGAATACATTAAACAGATATACTTGCAAACAGTTAGAAACTGAATACGAATGCAAAAACGAATAGTTTACTAACTGAAAAATTATGAGGAAGCAAATTAAAAGCTACTTTAAAAATTATTTTGTGTTACATCAATAGAAATTATTTAATTTTTATCTTATTTGAAGAAAAACACATTAATATCATAAATCAAAAAGAATATTTTGTCACTTTTATACTTGTAATATCTTACGATTTTAATGCTCTTATTTTCTTATGAAATATATTAAAAAGCATTGAATTCCATCATTATGATGGGGTAATGGTTTAGACCCATAACGGTATACAATGGTGGATATCTAATCATTTCATATTATAACATTGTCATTTACCTGCTTCTCTGCAGTCGACGAATCTATAAAATAGTTTAGCTTCTTTATTTCGTTTCAGACACAATATTATACTACGGTTTCAATTCTCACATTTTTAATTCCCGAGGTATTAGGTTTTCAAGAAAATATTAATATAAATAACATTTTTATCCTTAGTATGTATGCAATTGTTTTCACAAACTATCTAGAGCTAGTTTATGCAAATGCATTATTTACATGTTAAAGTTTTCCAACTTGACAACATTTTTTGCCTTTAAATGTTGTCTTCTTTCTTTATTTCTATTAAATTTTTCTTTCTTTTTCAACTGTTTTGGATAATAGAAGGAATTCATTTCTTTATCACCAAGAATTCAGTGGCAATAGTTTTTGTATTTTAGTGGTACTTGCCTCAGATTGTGGTTCCTCTAGCCAAATTTGATCTCGTGTTATTTTTCCCATTCTGTGCATAATTTCTAGAGCAGCTCTCTCTCCAGCTTCGATAGCTCCTTCCATGTAGCCTGACCATTTAATAGCTGTTTCAGTGCCCGCAAAGTGTAGTCTGTCAACTGGAGTGCGAAGAGCTCTAAAAAATAGAAAATACATGCTAATGTGTATTTTCTTATAAAGTATTAATAAGTAACATATCTTTAAAAAATTTTCTGATTGGTGATTTTGAAGCTAAAATATATTATATATGTTAATCAAAAAGTTATTAGGACACAGGATTTTAAAAAATACGAGTAAATATATATACTTGAAACAAACGTAAATGAAACATTTATGATATTAAAAACTGAAAAATATTTCATAAATAAGGAACTGGAGATTATACTGAATCTTTTTCTCTACCTCAACTGTGAAAAGGCTTAAAAAGAAATTATTTATTATTTTATTTTTTATATGAAAAAGTTATTTAAAATATGACGATAATAAAATTTACCACAGTTAATGGGTTACAATATTATCAGAAATCTTGAACTCAAGTATATACAAAAAATGCTGAATGCTGCTGAAGTGGCAAGAAATTTCATTTCAAGTTTGTAATTATGAAATTTATTTCACATCTAAGAAACAAGTAATATTAGATGATGACTAGGATAATCTTGTCTTTGTTTTGTCATTGCAGATGATCACTGTTTGCAGCTAAATGAGATAAAGAAGCAAAACTACTATGGATGCAAAAATAGATTCTTATAACAAGAAAACTAGCGGACTTAATCTGAGCAACTTGAAGTAGACCTCAAGTTTAGTAGGTTAAGGATGTGTATTCCTCGCAAGACTGGGCCGACAGAAGAAAAAGAGCTTCAAAACATCAATATTGAATGCAATATAATGGGAGTTAACAATTTTTGGTTCGAATTCTGGTGTCAAAGGCTTTATAATTGAGAATAGAAATAAAATCTAACACTCATTTATAAAATATCATATTATGGATGAAGTAGTTTGAGGATGTGAGCTGGAATAAACACTTATGGACATACACAGCTTCATACTACTTGGAATAGTAATTCACTGCCTTTGAGATTTAAAGACTAGATCTTGTGTTATTTTACACGGTAGCCATGGACCCTGTATATCTTTTCGAATGATAGTACCACAATGAAGACAATTTTTTTTTGTGCAGAACATACCTGATAAAACAATGTATTTTAAATATTATCTCATAAATTTTTATCTTATTTTAATTAAGTATGTGTAACAATAAGAATTATTTTTACAAAACGGGACATAATTGAACATTTTTAAGAGTAGAATTGAATAGAATTGTAACAGTTGTATGCAAAATCGGTATGTTAACATCTTAGCTGCTCGACTTGACTGCATGCCTAAATTAAACTTATTAATGCATGCCTAAATTAAACCTAAATTTAAATTAATTATTAAATAAAAAAAATATTGAAAACATTTACAAATGGTCAGAAAAATAGAAGTGCAAAATATCAAACTAAGAGAGTAATAATCGAAGGATCACAAAATCTGAACTAAGTAAAAGATATGTACTTGATAGTTAACAAAGTATAAAAGAAGCTAGTATGTTTTACATTATTATTTCATATGCAATTATAAAAACATTACAAAAGAATAATATTTGTTTCTTTTTTTCATCAGAAACTAACTTTCCGTATCTTGTAAAGAAACCGGGTGGATACATTGCGGTGTAACAACCTCCAGAATACTGCTCTTCCATCCAGTTCTTTTCTTCATAGTGAACAGGCTACAGAAAATACAATTATATCAATGGAAATTAATGTTGATAAGAAATGTAAATAATATCTCAAATATAGTGATACTCTCTATACTGTAATATTTTTTACTTCTTGCGTGTTTCATAAAAGATTTACTGTAAAATGAATCTTATTTTATAAATTTCGTTATACATTTCTTGTCTCACATTCATTTTTTATGACATTTTAAATTTTATATCATACAAATCTTAAAATTCTAATCGTCAAAAACATCAATCTTATAGTCAAATCTAATAACTTTGTAATCAAAATTCTTGCTTCATGTGGTGAATAGAATTTTTAATTAAAAGCACAAATAAACAGTAGAATATATATCCATGTGTTAAGCAATTAATTAAGAAATTATAGAAATTAGCGTTAATATTAATAAGTACAAAACTAATGAAGTGTTATCATTATATTGTATATATAATTTATTTATTTATTACATCTACAAACAATTACATAGTCTATTTTATTTTTAAAAAATGCCTATGTTATTTGTCAATCTACAAATTCAATGATGCAATACAGTCTCATTTTCTTTCATTTATCATTAACAGAAGATTTTTAAGCTGAGAAAATGCAGAAAATATAATAAATGTTAAATTTAACCTTATTATTATTTAAAATCTATTTTTATCGCCTTATATTATCAAAAATATTCTTCTGAAAATTATTTTATTTTATAAATAAAATAATATTATTTAGCTGTGAATATAAATAAAGTATATATGAATCAATCGATTTCTCATTTTTACAAAGTCAAAAATACTTTGACAGCTTTAAAAACTCAAAAGTCTAATAATATAATTGCATTAAACTCTTCATTGAAATTATTTTTGTGAAATTTTATTTGGTAGTTATAATCGAATTATTATTATTATTATTATTATTTAAATAAAATTAAAAATGAACTTACATTAATTATTCTCAATAAACAGTTTAGGTTGATCAATTTAACTATTATATTTAATAATCCTTTAAAAATATAACTGATATAATTGTTAAAGATAAAATGAATAAAATTGTGAACAAACAACAATTTTTCTAATTTTTTAGGCAACACTATGATGAAATCAGTTCCCATTCAGGAAGTGTTTCCTGATGACTCAGTCAAAGTCGTCATCGCGTTCATTTAGTGAAATATAAACTTCACAATTGATATGACCATGGCAGATAGATAGATTTTCACTTGGCTACACAAACCAGTCAAAGAATACAATATCCTCTTTAATTAGCATAGAATTAAGACTGAATGAATGAAATGAAAAAGTATCCTATCTTGTCACGATTTCAAAATAGTTTATTGGTTTTACTTTTCTGTTTAAGGATTTAAAAAGTATTTTTCTTTTAGTTCACAGTTACAGTAGTTTTTTTTTTAAAGTTCTTAAAATTATTTCTGGAAATTAATCTACTGGTTTAAAAGGAGTAATTCAATTCTATAGATTACATTTTTATGATTAAACTTAAAATAATTATGCTATTAATCTTATGTATATTCATTGTATGTAAATTGCTTACACATATATATTGCATTAAAATAGGAACATGTTTTTGAAGATATCTGTAAAAACATCTTAAGAAATTCACAACAACATAATATTAAGATGTGATCTCTAAGATTATATATTAATATTATGTTGTTGTGAATTTATAGATCTATTTCTAAGATCGTATCTTAATATTATGTTGTGTATTGTAGTGAGATAAGAAGATGTGATCTCAGTTTATATAAAAATATTTTCTACATAGTTGGCTTTCCCCTGTTTTAAGTCAATTTTTAGGTTTTCAAAAACATATTTTAATCTAGTGCTAATTATAATTCATCTCACTATAAATTTTACAAAATGCAATAGCAATTTTTTTATTATTTTTGTATTTTTCTAGCTAAATATATTTAACTGAGAATTATTGAAAAAATACTAATTTTTATATTTCTTAAAACATTGTTCCGATTAAGCATTCTGGTGTTATCCGTCACTCACTAAAAGTTAATAGGTGAAGGCCTTTCTCTGTGATTAATAAAAAGATTGATAGAGTTTAATATTATTTGTAAATTATCGTGTTTGCTGAATAATGCCTATTAGTTAATCATGATTTGAATTATAATGACAAGAAAATTTGGAAAGCTTTAAAGAAACTTTGAAAGCTTATTATAAAGGAAATCTTTTATAATCAAGTTTTATCAACTTTTTATACCAACAACATTTTTTCATGTTTTTCATAACAATAAAATTTTCTTTACGCCTCCTAGTTCAGCAATAACTTAATTACTGAAGTTGTAAAACATCAAATTATGTTCTATTATGTCATTGAAAGAAATAAACTTTTATTTATTATGGCTTACACATCCAAAATTAGCAAATCTTGTTTCAAATTGCATTTATCATAGCCTAATGCCATATAGCTATTTTGAGTATTGAAGTTTTTTCCTTCATTTATTAAAAATCTCGAATTGGCCTTGTAAATTATTGTAGATTTTTCTACAATAATTTAATTTATTTCTTAATAACAATAAAATGCTTTTATTAAATAAAAAAGTAGTTACCAATAAAAATGTTTATATTTAAATTGTATACTAATATATCATTTTAAAATTCTTCATATAAACGCACAGTACATACATAATATCATTTATTTACAACAAACTTTTTCGCATTAATTGTTTTTAGATTAACGATGAAATATTTCTAGCACACTCTGGTAAAAGCTGACTTTACTTAACTTCCTTTCCAAAAACCTACTTAAATATTAAATTAGTTTTTCCAAAAACCTACTTAAATATTAAATTAGTTTGTTGCCTTGTTCTCATTTTGAAACAGAAATTAAATTAATAGTTCCGCTATAAACTTCATTTTAGAACTATGAAATTGTTTACTTATGAAAAATAATTTTATTCTGAAATTAAGATGCATGCGTACATTTAAGGCTTCTTTACATCCTGTGGCTTCAGCTAAACTCTTTGCCAAGAGTTTCTTTCTGTCTTCCACGCTCAAAAGATGCAATCTACGACACTTGTCTGCCAAGATGAACCTAAAAAGAATAACATTTTTTCTTAAATTGACTTACTGAGAGTTAAAAAAAAATTAATTAATAAGTTCATCAAGGAAGAAAATTTTTTATAATAACGATTTTTATTTTGTCAAATACATTGTTATTTACATATCTTTAGAAATATAGTGAGTCTCTTATTTAATTTAAAAATAGTATAAGAGAAAAAAAAATTGAATTTTATGGAACTTATTTGCAATAATAAAAGATTCACTTATTATAATAATTTAATGAATAAACCAAAGTTTAGATTTTAGACCTGAATTTTAGTTTCCATAAAGATTATTTCCTTCAGAAAAGGAAACACTTAATGAAATGAGAGTGACAAAAATAATCAAAGATTTTTTTTGTTAGTATTTGCTTAAAAAATTCAATAGTTTTACATTTATTATTAAATAGAATTTTTATTTGCATACTGTATAAATAAAATTATTCTGTACCTAAAAGACATATTCATATTATTGAATATGCCTTTTAGGTACAGAATAATATTATTTATAAGAGTAGTAATTTTTTAACAAGAGTAGTTTTTTATCATTTTTAATGAAAAAAACTACTGTCTTAAAATTATATACTGTAAATATAATTTTCAATGTCATGACCATGAAAAATATAATTATGAATTATGACATGTTCTACAATTGTAAAGGCTTTAAATATTTTTAGTGCAAAAATTAATTGTGAAGTAATGTAAAATTGATCATGCACTTTTGCATTAATAATAAGATTTACGCTCGAAAAGGAATTTTTATTGGAATATTGAATTGGATTATGGGTAATAAGAAATTATTATTAAGAAAATGATGCAGAAAATAACTGTTTTATTCATCCGACCAAAACTATGTTTAGAAAATAGATGATAACATAAGAAATAGAATTTTTTTCCGGAACTTAGAATAAATCAATTACTATAATGTACTTGTTTTTTGGGTATTAATATGATACTATACTTAATGATGCTGTAATTCAAACATTAAATTTTTCCAAACCAAATAATAGCTCCACATTTTATAAACTCACAAAAAGAAATCAAAACATATGCTCGATTTATTTATTTCATTCTTGCATTTAAATAGTTTTATGTTTTAAAAAAGCAAATAAAAATTAGCAAATAAATTTCCGATCTCTATTTCAAAATTTAGTTAAATTGAATAACAATCTTTACATCTTTACACGCATACATACATGTTTATTCAGGAAACAACTGCGTTAATTATAAATCAAAGCACCAGCGATATACTTATACTAATTAATAATTAGCAAATCATGCTGAAAAGCTAATATTTAAAGTATGTGTTTAATGGTATTTCAAATTATCACCAATTGCTTAATAGATGTTAGCTCCAATTTAAATTTTCAATTAAAATTAAATGAAAAGGTTGGACACTTTTAGTGTTATCATTAATACGTTGATTATAATATTTATAATTAATGGATAATAAAAGTGAAAGAAAATTATTACTAAATATAAAACATATTGACAAAAAAGAATAATATATTTATATATTTAAGAATTATTAAACTGAAGTTTTAGAGACTATTTTTATCATAAATGAAAAATAATAATTTTTAGATTTCAATTATGAGTATGATAAGTCACTTTTTTGTAATTTGTATCTATGGGTAAAAATGTTAGAGAATAATATTCAAATGCTTCAGAATTAATTAAACGAAATTTAAATAATAGTTGAAACTTTAATCGAATGAAAATAATAATAGATTTTAAAACTGTCAATTTCAAGGGAAAAGAAAAATGCACCAAATGATATTAAAAGCAGTCACATGATATACGAAATAAAGTTCTGCAGTTTGGAGACAAGACATATTCTCTGTACAAAAAATAAAATTCATACGTTTTAGAAAGTGAATCTAAATCTTGTACAATGTACTTACCTTTGAAAATCTAATATACCTATGTTTGAAGCATAAAACTTTAAATGTATTTTGTTGCAAAGGCAGTCTTTTGCTCACAGACCTTGTATTAACTTTGATAAAAAAAAATATACAATTTCCAAATTCTTACACAAAAATAATTTTGTGACAAAATTTTATTCAAAGATTAATCCGATGGATATTTTTGAATATTTTGCATTGAAATATAAGAAATATATTAATAAATTTCAAAAAAATAGTCTCATATATAAAAGACTATTTATCTTTTATACAAAATTTGTAATCTGTTTCTTAATTATATCTATGCATTTTACTCACTATGAGTATAAAATTGTGAAAGATTTAGTAATAGACTAAAAGTATCTTGTGCTTTTGAAATTCAGATTAAAATTTAAAACTATTCTAAAGTGCAAATATACCCAATTATTGCTGGATATGAGCCATCAGGTTTAGTGTCATCTAGAGTCAAAAACATTGGAAAATCATCCCCACCTTCCATTAAAAATGAACCACAATAACCTATAAAAATAATAAATGAAAATAGAAATCACACAAAAATGCTGGAATCAGAACCATTTTCTACCTGAAAGTTTTTCATGAGTTATTTTACCATTTCTTAACTTTAAAAATAGGAATTAATCCTTGTATTAAATATTTATCAAATCTTTATATTTATTTTTAGGGCATTTTAAAAAGGAGTATTTTAAAAACAATATTTAAAAAATTATGAATATTATAAAAAAAACAATCGTTAAGTTAAAAAAATATATTAAATGTTTCATGCAACTTTAAATATATTGGGAATAATAGCATATTATAATTGATACAATCTGCATTATATACATACAGTATTGTATAACTTTAGTTGTTACCTTTTTCTCTCCAAAATGTTCTTTGATAGTAAAGTATAACCTTCATGACAGTTCCCATGGGCATCCTCTGGTTGAGCTGATTTCGTAGAGGAGGAAGCGAGGGAGTGAAGTGAATCTTCATTAAGAGTACTGGAGCCAAAGCCAGAATCACATATTTTGTCTGAAATATAAAATCTTATTCAATTGTTCGCATTTCGCCTTATACCATAAATCATATTTAAATATTTACATTGCATAATTTTAAATTAGCTAAGACAAAAATTTTAAATTATTTTCAAAAAATTGGTTTAGAAATGTATTAAATATACATAGGTCACATTTAAGACTATATGTATATAATTGATACTTTTTTTTAAAAGCACATAATGTAAAAATTACTTAACTTGTTCAAGCAGAATAAAAACTAAAAAGCATCTCAAAAAATGAAAATATTTTGAGGAAAAAAAGGACATATAACCAAACAGTTTTCAAAATACGAAGGGAAATCAAATGAAAAAGTAAGCAAACTAGATTCTAAAATAAATTACAAATTAATAACAAATCTTATTCAAAAAAATATTTATTTCATCTGCAAATTAAAGATTGTCATTCAGAATGAAACTTATTTATGTTTTTATTAGTAAACTTTTTAATTTTTATGTAAAACAAGTAAAACATTTTAATATTTAATTACAAGTAAAACATAAAAATTAAACTTTTTACAAGTAAAAAACCATTGAAAAAAAGTATATACTGAAAAAATAAAAAACTATGTTGCATGAAGATTAAAAGTATAGATATCGATATTTAAAATAATGATAAAAAGAAACATTTTCTTTGAAAAGTTTTAATTAAAAAAATTTAATAGTGTAAACTAAAAAAGTGTTAAAAACTTAATAAGTAAAAAAAATCAAAAAATGTATAGTAAAGGTTAAGAATACAGATATTGATTTTTAAAACATCATTAAAATTAAAAGTATTTAAATTAATTAACTTTAAATACATTGGTCAAATGTGTGTTGTGTCATACAATTCTTTAAAAGATCAACCTATTAAATAATTTACCATGTATTCTTTGCCATTTAATGTTTTCACTACAACTATATCCTTTGACTCCTGATTTATTCCAACAACAGGACTGTTCAGAATAACCGAATCTATAAGATGTAGCAAAAATTACGATTACATTAAAATAAAAAATTTTATGAATGTAATACATATTTTTAAAAACTGAATTACTGTTTTGAAGCTAAAAGTTTAAAATATCCATTGAAAAGCTTAATTTGTATAGTTGTAGTTTAAAAAAGGTATTTAAAATATTTATCAAAGAGATTATAAAATCATTGAAAATTCGTATTATTTAACATTACTAAAAGAGTGTTTAAGTTTTGTACATAAGATATGTTAAAATAAAAGAAGGAAATATTTTTTATAAGAAATATCCAGTTAATAATTTTGTACAATAGTAACTAATTTCAAAATTTATTTTAAATCATAGAATATATATTTTAATAGCAATATTTAAGTTGAAAATTTTTAGTAAATTCTTAAATTTGTACTTGTAAATTCTTAAATTTAGTAAATTCTTAAAAAATACAAAACATTTTTAAATGAAAATATAGAATATTTTCATTTAAAAATGTTTTGATATAAATCACAAACTTTACCAACTTTCACACAGAAATTAAATATTCTATGAAAAATATAGCTTATTAAGAGCATAAATCCCCCCCCCTGTATTTCTCGTTTTTAAATTTAAGAAAAAGTAAATATTTTTATTAAAGTTGCATATTACTCTTTATCCCCATAGGAGGCTTCAGGTGACAAAACCAAAATAATAAAGCTATTACTGTTGTAAAACAGTAATAAAAATGATGATTTATTAATAAGTTAAATTCAAAGTTTTTGAATGTTTTCGTTACAGATTTTATAATAACAAAAAAGTCAGCAAAATTTAAAAAAAATACCTTTTTAAACATTAATTTTTAATTATAAACCTCCTGAATACATATTGTTAATACTTAAGAAATTTTGTGGATTAATACATAAAGAATTAAATTTTTAATTCTTTTCTTAAATAAACACGGTATATACAGGTGAAATGTAATATAATGGTGTTAAAATACAAAAAAAAGATATTATATATAGTATATAATTTGTAATATCATTTTTTTAAATTGGCATACTACCTTTTATCTCCTTTACCTGTATTAGAATTCTTACTTTTGCAATGCAAATAAGTGAAAGAAAGTCAACGTATTACAAGAAATTACTTAATAAATAATTCTGGGACTACTGATAAATGATGAAGCAAGATAAAAACATGATCTAAATTTTAAATATTGGAGATAAAAATGCATTTTTTAATATCAAATGTGATGAATTTAACTGATTAAACATTTCATAAAGTTAATATTAATTAGCCAGTGATATTGTAACTTAAAAAAAAACCCGGGATAAATAAGCAAAATTGTATACTCTAGCTCTGTAACATTGATATATCTAACATGTGAGTTTTGTATATCTGTTTGTAATTACCATAAAAATAATTTTAGAATATTTCAAATACCCACCAGTTACATTTTACTTCAAAGATCGTAAGATTAATCTGTGTACCAAATATATTTATCTTTAAATTCAATGGTTATTTTTAAAAAGTAAATGAGAAACCATCATTTATGTAAAATATGAATCACGCGACTCCGAAATATGTGAGCATAAATTAATTAACTATAAAATCTAATTCTAAAAAGTCTAAGGACATCAAAACCTATAAAATTGCTAAACATATTTCTAGAAGCAAAATTGTTCAGAAACTAAATTTTTACAGTTTCCTTTTATTTTTTTATTTTGTTTTCTTTTATTTTGTATTTTACTTAATGCTATTTCTGTACAAAATTGTAAAATTATAAAACCCTAAAATTGGCTGAAGGACTAATACTATCTTCCAGTTAAGCCGATTGTGGGTTTGATTCTTATCTAAAACATGGCTCTGAAAATCGATCGTAATCATTTTTGTCCTTTAAGTTCGATATACGTATGTCTATAATGCAAATAAGTAACCGTAAAACAATATGCTAATTCAACAAGCGAAAATCTCTTAAATAACTAATAGGCACTTCACGTTTTATTAATTTAACATATATGAAATATGCTTTTACATACCTCCAAGTTTTTCTGCCATTTTTTGACTGATCTGTTGAGTTCCACCTTTGAATTTTCTTTCCTTGAATAAAAGTTTTTATTTTATTAAACATAAAATTTTAAAGTGTAATGTTCACTATTAAACAAATAGAGTTTAATGTATTTTACATGAAACTATTTTTTAAATTAATTAAATTTTTTCAAACTTTAGAAGTTATTTTTATATGATATGTTATTTTATTTAAATTGAAATTCCTAAATCCATAATAACTTTTATTTTTATATTTCAATTCCATATTTTTATTATTTCAAAAGAATTCATATTATTAAACTCATTTCTTGAGTAAATAGACAATAAACAAGATAATTATTTTCTTTTACAAAATTTATCCCACAAATTTAAATTTAGAAATATAATCTACTTTGAACAAGTTTTTCTTCTTTCACTTATTTGCTTCATGAAAGAATTTTTCCAAATCAAAAAGCTAATAAATGATATTTAAATTTAGCATATAACATATGAAAATTGCATTCTATATTTATTCATTACATTAAGAAAATTTAATTCTAATACAAAAATATTTTACATTTTATTTATTTTATAAAATAATTTATATTATGAATAAATTCTTTGTAACCATTCGTTAAGATACTATTCCTCAGAATAATGTAAATATCATAATCATAAAATATATACAAGAATGGCAATATGTAGCAAAACAAATAAATGCTTTCGTCTAGTTACTAAATTTTTATTTGAATTAATATTTGTTTTTATAGTAATATATGTATAATAATAAATTAATGATTGAATTATTATATGGAAATAGTAATAAATAAAATTCAGTTATAATCATGAATATTCGTGTTGTTATTTATATTTCTTTTGTTAAACAAATGACAGAAATTTATCTCAGTTAAAAAACTAGAAAAAAAGCAATTTTGTGCGTTAATTGCTTTTTTCTCCTCAAATACGAACAACTAACTGTTAGGAACTTTAAGCTATTTAATCTGATCTAATTTCAGTTCTATTGGGAAAAAGCTCTAAATAAAGTCTTTTCTTTTATATATAACACAAGAACAATTTGGAACTATATTCAGCCCACATATACACATGGACAAACAAACGTAAATTATATAGAGCAGTATATATGCATTTAATACCATTTTAGAGAGAAATTTATTGAGAAAGTTAGAAAATTTCATTTAAAGCTTTTCCACAATCATGATTATTATCAACAACAACTTTCTCAAAAAATTTTAAATTGGCAAGAAGCCATGGTAATCAAAAAGAATGCCATAAAATCATAAATTATTATAAAAGGAATGAACTTTTATCAGATATCAACAAACCCGAAACTGTCAAAACGATCAAACTTTTATTTTATTGTTTTCTCAATTTATGAAGCATTTTAAGCAAACTTAATAAAAACTATTCAATTAACAATAATACTTTTAAACGATTAATCATGATTTTAAGTCTTCGTAAGCAAACAAAACTATTTCAACAAATTTCCAAAGTCAATATTTCGGTAGAGTCTTGAGAAAATTTACTTTAAGGAATTTTCAACTTTAAATTAATTGTTAGTATAATTTTTGGAAACTTATTACTGTCAATCATACAACATTGTCTTAGATAACCAAAGTTTTGCTATTTAAAATATACACTACTGACCATTAAAATTGCCACACCAAGAAGGTGACATGCTACAGACGTATAATTTATACGAAAGGAAGAAGATGATATGCAAATGATTAGCTTTTCAGCGCATTCAAACAAAGCAGGCGCCAGCAGCGTCACCGAGATTGTGTTTAAATGAGGAAATTGTTCAGCTGGTTCCGCATACACAAATTGCATTTGAACGTTGTTGCCTGGTGAAAAGTTGTTGTGATGCCTCCTGTAAGAAGGAGAAATGCGTACCAGCACGTTTCTGACTTTGATAAATGTCGAATTGTAGCGTACCGGGATTGCGGTTTATCTTATCGCAGTATTGCTGCTCGCGTCGGTCGAGATCCAATGACTGTTAGCAGAATATGGAATCGATGGGTTCAGGACGGTAATACGGAACGCCATGCGGGATCTCAACGGCCACCTATCACTAGCAGCCGAGAAGACGGGCATATTATCCACATGGCCGTAATGGATCGTGCAACCACGTCACGAGCCGTGAGTCAAGAAACGGGGTCGTTTGGAAGACAACAAGCGTCTGCACGAACAGTTCGACGACGCTTGCAACAGCATGGACTCTCAGCTCGGAGACCATGGCTGCGGCTTCCCTTGACGCTGCGTCATAGACAAGAGCGCCTTCAATGGTGTGATCAACGATGAATCTGGGCGCACGAATGGCAAGACGTCATCTTTTCAGATGAATCCAGGTTCTGTGTACAGCATCATGATGGTCGCATCCGTGTTTGGCGGCATCGTGGTGAACGCACAATGGCAGCGTGCATTCGTCATCGTCATACTGGCCCAGTATGGGGTACCATTAGATGCACGTCTCGGTCACCTCTTGTTCGACGGTGCTTTGAACAGTGCACGTTTCATTTCGGGTGTGTTACGACCCATGGCTCTACCCTTTATTCGAGCCCTGCGAAACCCTACGTTTCAGCAGGATTATGCCCGACCGCATGTTGCCGGTATTGTACGGACCTTCCTTGATACGGAACATGTTCGGCTGTTGCCCTGGCCAGCACGTTCTCCAGATCTTTCACCAATAGAAAACGTCTGGTCAATGGTTGCCGAGCGACTGGCTCGTCACCAAACGCCAGTCACTACGGTTGATGAACTGTGGCATCGTGTTGAAGCTGCATGGGCATCTGTACCTGTACATGCAATCCAATCTCTGTTTGACTCAATGCCCAGGCGTATAACTGCAGTTATTAGTGCCAGAGGTGGTTGTTCTGGGTACTGATTTCTCAGGATCTAACCAGCCAATTTTTTTAAAAATTTAATCACTTGTTATTTCTAGTATAATATATTTGCCCAATAAATATCATTTTGTTATCTGCATTTCTTTCTGGTGTAGCAATTTTAATGGCCAGTTATGTATTAATAAAAGAAAGAACAATAAAACACGTACAAAATATACATGATTTTAAAATACTTATCTATTCGTGTTGAAAAAAATCCCAAAAAATTTTCCACAAAAATTTTTGAAATATAATATTTAAATTTTATTCTAAGAAAACTTTTCGTTCATAAACATGACTAAAAATTTTGAATTGAATGATTACAAAATTCTATTTACATTTCTAGCATCTTCTACAATTCATTCGTATATGGCTATAAATTATATTTGCAAATAAATACAAGCAACAAATATTTCTATTTATTTATGTTACTGAAATTTATTGGCAGAAATGTATGAAAATTCTTGAATAATATATAATGATGATTTTAAAAAATGTAGCTTTATATTTAGAAAAATCTTGAATAATATACAATCAGGAACATTACAAACAGCGCACCAAAAAGAAAAAAGGTACAAGCGCGAAACTTTGGAAATAAGTACTATTAGACCCGATGTGTAAATGGTATAAAGTTTGGTGTCATTGGGCATAGCCACACACCTGGCAATGGTGTTGCAATCAGGAAGTGGGCTCTTTATAAACCAGATTAGAGTGGTAGATTCAGAAAAGGGATGATAACATGCCGACATTAGGAGGACTTAAGTAAGCGAAGATTACCTGTGAGACGTGTCAGAAGATATTTCACATAGTTGAGCCAGTTTGAGAAGAGCCTCATCATCGGCTTGAAAACCGCAAGCTTGTTGACGCGCCATGTTTCTCATCAGGTCGATTGTTCGGAGTGTCCCAACAGAAAATGTTGGAAGCAGCGGATTTTAAATGGTACCTAAGAATAGCGTACCGGGTCTGGGGTGACCATTAGGAAGACGAGAAGAGAATATCAAATGATCGTGCAGCCAGCGCTTGTAGTTTCTGTAGTGACTCGTTTCACGATACAAGCAGATGAAGGAGTATCAGTTATATCACAAACCATTTCCAGACGCCTTGCGAAAGGGAATCTGATCCAAGCGCCTGTTTTATGTATTGCCTTTTACACCACAACATCAGCGACTCCGTCTACAATGGTGCCAAGGCCGATCGACATGGAATATCACTCATTGGCAAAACCCAATGTTAAGTAATGAATACCGGCTCGTTTTGGGGATAGGTGTTAACTGCTTATGGATGTGAAGGTACCTTGAGGAACGCGTCTTCAACTCACTATGTAGCATAACAGGCATAATGGTCTGGAACACTATAGCCGGTAAACGGTAGTTGTGTTGGGTGGAGCCTTAATGCGCAGCGTTATATTGATGAATTTCTTCGACTAAACTTGGAACATTTCCTAAATGATCATCCAGGAACAATTTTCTAGCAAGAAATTGCTCTTCCTCCTAGAACGCAAGACTCGAGTTGGTCAAGACATCCTATGCCATGTTCAGACTTTTCCATAGTTGTCTCACTCCCCGGACATGTCCCCTATAGAGCATGTTTGGGACCAGGTAAAACACCAATTGTGTCATTCTGCACATTATTTGAAGGTGGCTATTCAAGAATTGTGAGACATCATTACATTTGCCTCAGGACATGTTTAATCAACACGATTCAGGATAGTGTGGTATATATATCACTGGAATGTGGTCCGATGCACTATGGAAAGAGTACTGCTTTTTTCTGATTGTACACACGGTATTTGTTATTGTCTTGATTTTGAGATTATGAATTTCACATTTACATCATTATGTGTATTAAATTTCATTTCAATCCCATGCTTCTTCCTTGGTGCATTATTTTCAGTGTTTCTGAGTGCTTAATAATGATTATAATATATGAAACTTTACATTTAGAAAATGTAATAAGATATATATTAAAAATATTTGAACTTCAGATAAGAGAAAAGCTATCCTTACTTGTCCACCATTTGTTGTAGAAAAGATCCGTTTTGTGCCCCCACATTGCTTAATATACCATAAGAAACCAAGTAATGAGGATTCATAAGACTCTGTTGTGATGTTTATGTTAATAAAATTCTTGAAAAACTCTATTCCACCTCTGAAATTCAAGAGAGAATGACAATTTACATGTAAATTTTTACTATTTTAATATATTTTACACAACAAAACACTCTGAATTATATTAACAATAAATTTTAAAATTATATTATGATACATTATAATTGATGGAGCTGTTGACATAGGCAGTTTCACCCACAATTTATCGACTGAATTTATTTTAATCTACGAATTTTCGCTTATATAAAAAATTAAACCTTGCTATTTTTCCACACATTAAAACACTATTTGTTTCACATAATTATTTTTCGAAAATGAAGGCTAAAGAATTTATTTTTAGTCTTTGTTTAAAAAATTATATTTTATCTGTAAATTTAAATTTTTTAAACATCACTTAAAAAATTTATAAACCATAGAAAATAATTTTAATCAAATAACCATATTTTACATTATATATCCTTTTCTTATCTAAATTCTTTATGAATAGTATAAAGAATATTAAATGAATTTCAAATTTTTTATTACATTTGCTCAGTATTTATTATAAAATTAAAAGAACAAATTTTGATGAAAATGAGCTATCAAGGAGTAAGTATGATAACGAAATAAAACGGGAAGGTTAGTAGTAAAATCAAAATTAAATAATTTCATATTATTTGATCCATAATAATTACATTTTTTAAATCTAACATCAATAGAAAATATGAAAAGTTAATTCAATAAAAAAATTCTAGTAATAAAACGAAGATAAAAACAAGCTGTATATATAAATTAAAATGCAGCACCCATAAAATAAGAAATAATTGGAATTGCTCTTTAAGTCAAAGTAATTGCACAAACATATGAATTTACATTTAAAAGACTAAAATCCAATTAATAATAATCTTATTTCGTTTATCTAAAGAAATTTATCAAATATATTTATAATGTTCAAACGTGGGGTAAGCAACTTTGTAGTTTTTAAATAATGTCTTTAATAAAAGCTGCATGTATTCCAATCCTTAGTAAATAGACCAATATGTATCCAATTATTTTCAAAATAGTTAAAAAACATTATGTGACTAATTTATTGGTATATAGAGCCCACTTGTATTATTATGACTACTATATTTTTAGAAATTAGCATTGAAAAACTACTTGCGGACAATATGTAATAGCGAGAGCTATAAATCATGTATAAGTGTACTGTACAAAAATGGAAAACAATTTGGAGTTACTATTGAACAAAAACGGAATGATAGAAATCAAAAAAAAGGAGTGATAATATACTGTAGATCTTGGTGTTATGAAAACTGCCAAACCATAGATGTTTTGGATATTATTGAGCAAAAGTGAAACACATCCCGTAAAATGGAGCAAAAAAGAAAGCCACGAGACGCATGATACCCACTGTGTTCAGCAGCTTCTTAATAAATAGAAAATTGAAATCAGGAAACAAATTCACTAAATTTCTAATTCCTTACCAGGATTCTTAGTTGTTTTAGATTTGCTCTTTAAAAAATCTTGAGCGTAAATACTGATATTGTTGGCTTATCAGAGTATTCCAATTACTATTGAAAGTCAAGGGTAATATTTTTAGCATATTTTACTTTTTTTTATTATTGAAATGGTAAAAATGTCAAGCAGGGAAACATTTATCCAGCGTGTATGTCTTTCATTATAAAAATGAAATTACTTACCAAACAACTTCATATATATATTAAGAAAGGGATCTTCAGTTTAATACGTTGATTTAACCATTCTGAAGATAATTTAAAATGTAAATTTATGTTTTTGATTTTTAATTAAATATGTTACTTATTGTGGTAATTATAGTAATGAAATTGAAATGTTTTTCCTCTTTAATGTAAATACATAAATGTCTTATCTTAAAATTATCTTATTCTCTAGTTATAACCTACTTAGTCCAACAATTTTTTTCTATAAACTCCTTAAAAGTCATTGTATCCCACTCATCAGCTTTGGGTGCTTTCCATGGAGCTTCAGCTGGTATCTGCAAAATATATAGATAAAATTATAAATATTACTATAAAAATTTCTGTTTTGTAATTACATGAAATTTCAAAATATAATCATTATACTAATTTATCGTAGTTCAATTAATTATTCTACTATAACTATCCATGTACATAAATTCATAAAAATGATGCATCAGTTGTTAATACATATTTAGTTGTTTCATGTCTTTTAAAACATAGGATTATTTTTGTTAATTGTTTTATATGAATTTTTTAATTGTAATATCTTATGAAATTAAATAAACAACACGACTAATATTTCACTTTTATTAAAATAATAAATAATTTTAAAAGATCATTAAAATGTAAGATATAATCAAATATAATGAACATATCATAAATTGTTAAATTATGTTACTTTATATCATAAATTATGCTACTTTAACAGAAAAACAAAAAAATAAGCATATATTTATATTATTTTATTATTTTGAGGTATTTTACTTAGTAGTAGTTCACCAGTTAAATTCAGATTTATTAAAATTTTATTTATTAAACATTTTAATTGAAAAATATTTGAATGCGAGGAGAGAAATAAACATAAAAAATTCGGAACAACTGTTTTGAAAATCAATTAAGTAAAAGACTTAAATCCAATATGGAAGAGGAAATTCATATATAGATCATGATATATAGGTTTATTGGATTTTTGTAAAAGATATAGATGATGCACGATCACAAATTCAATAAACTGTATGTTACAATTGACAGGGATTTCAAAAAGGCTGAGTTACTACTATCATAAAATGTGACTAAAACATATAATGTGAAACATTATGAAAGGATCCCAATCATATAAGGAAACTGAATGCAAGAACGAGCTCGGATGCTCATGAGTTTATGTGACTTGTAAAGATTTAAAAGTTATCTGTAAGTATGTAGATATGAAGATAGAAAACAGATAAGGAAATCAATCTTCTAAAATTATATATAATAACTGTTTTAATGATAGCAAAGTTTTGCTTCAATACAGTATTCAATATAAATAGCGCTAACCTTTCTTGACTGTAAAATGATTTTGTCAAGGATGCTCTTGGCTTTATCAAACTTTTCACATACCACATGTAATTATTTGCTTACTTCTTATTTATTTAGTTATTGCAACAAATTTTTCGTTTTTATGTTTTACAAGAACCTATCTCGAATTAAAGTGATTTTACAAAGCTCTCAGAAAGTAAAAATATTAACTTAAAAGTCTTGTTTCTTAAATTTAAATTTCATATAAACATGAAACGAGAACTACTCGCAAATGAGTGAAATAGCTAATATAGAACCATAATTGAAATTAACGATTCCGCTGCCACAATAGGCATTTTAAGAAGACTGGGTGCTTCATCAACTTCTTGACCGCTTCCATCAAGAAAACCGTGAATTCTTCGTTGCAGTAAGGAATGATTGTTTAACCAAATATAAATTAAATTTCTTTTTAAAAAGTGACTGTGTTTGAAACTTTTTTTTACCCGTCATATTGTATTTAAATAATCTTTATAGGATTACTATATTTCATTTTATTAATTTTAATGTTTTTACTCATTTGTTTCATACATACATTTTTACATTATCGCACTCACTCGAATTCACAAATGTTACGAAACTTATGCGATTTTAAGAATGTTTCTACACATCATTGCATTAGAGAAAGTATCTTTCGAACATTTTGATAAGCAAGTAACGATAATTTTATGTTAAAAAATTATATTATTTGATTATTAGTGCAACTGTGTTACTAAAGATAAAATTTTTAGAATTCGAAATTTGAATGCTAGGACTTAAACATCAATTACTGTTCACCACTTAGTAATTCAATGGGTTTTAAATACTTCTACTTGATTTTTTATTATGAAATGCGTTAAAATGAAATGTGAAGAGTCAGTCAAAGAAAGCTTCAAAAAAACTGCAAATAGAGTATCACGAATTGCATAATATGTGTTAAAATTCAAATAAAACTCAAATTTTGAGAACTTGTAGGAAAATTTCCTTCCTCAGTACTCTAAATGTTTCAACATATTGAAGTTATGAGAATCATGAAAATTGTAAATTATAACAATTGGTGGAATAATTTTTAATTATTTCACTATACGAAACGAATGGATTTTATTCTTACATCCTCTGTACGAAGGTAAATAAACGATAAAAATTCTACAATGTTTTTATTTAAATTAAATTTATTACCTCTTCACCCATTTTATCCATAAGATAGAAAATGTTGTTAATGTCCATGGATACAAAAGGATTCCGACGTCCTGGCACTGAGTTTGGTCTAAATCGAGTTCTTCTTCCCTATATAGGAAAATAGTAAGAATTGAAATTACTTAAAATATAAAAATTCCACAATATAACAATAAAAAGAGAAAGTAATTTATTAAGTGATTGATTGATTTGAGTTGGTTGGCTAAAAGATTGGTCAAATTTCATTATTGCAGAGTAATCATTAGTGCTTAATCAGAGTAAAAACACTTCTGGTTCCACTGTGATCTAAATATCTCATGACTGTTTGTTTACCCTGGAAGAATAAGGAAACATCATGGAACCATGGAAGAATAAGGAACCATGTGCTATATCATGATTCTCCCGTCACACCTGGCTGGCTATGAAAGAATGCAAAGTCTTGTGATAATTCTCTTCGCATGGTTCGACTTCAAGTCTGTTGGAAAAGGTTTTGGAGGACATACTATCGTTCGAGGCAAAATGGAATCTTAGTTCTACCATACGATGCTGATCACGATCATTGAAAGCTACTCGAACCGTAACACTTTTTTCTAGACAAGAACTGTGAATTTAAGCTTCATAAAAACCTTTAATATAACTGTTTTTCAGGACCTAGTGAGATTAGCTGTCTTTGCAATCAAAGCCACAGTTAAACGGGTGCAAAAAAGGCATATTCAAATGGCGCAAAATCTGTCAATTTTCAATTTTATTTTATTCCTCAAATGATCTCTTACATCTTACTTGTCGTAGTATTCTAACAACGTGTTTAATATGTTATAAAAAATGTGCTTACATCATCCCTAGCAAGCGCATTTGTGTGTTGAACACTTATATTTTGAAAAGAAATTTTCCAGCAGATTTTAAATTATGAAGTTTTATTTAACTATAGTGAAATATTTAGTTATTATTATATGTATAATAACACTTGATATAAAATTCTTGGATTTTAACCCCATAAAATAATAAGTTCGGAATATTTATATTTTTAAATTAGACGTTTTCTAAGTGCTAACAAGAAAATTTTCAAAAAATCTAACAATAATGGTATAACTTTACCACGTGTAATCAATATGTTACAATTAGTATTCCAGTTTATGGGAGAATACACAATGAACAATATATTACGTTTTTTTAGATCATCACAATTTACTTATAACTTTGGGACAACACATTATTATTAAAAATAATCTATTGCTAAGTTGATTTTATAAAAAAGTATTATTTAACTTGCAGTAATCACGAATTACAATTTCATTATTCAATATTCTCGAAATATTTATAAAAAGGCTAAATTAAATTAATGGCAGGAAAATTAATTTTTTTCATTCAAATTATTTATATACCTCTCAGCAATAAGGTAAGTGGAATTTTAGCAATATAATATTTTTAATTTAAATTTGAAAGTTACAAATTTTTAAAAAAAAATTATTTCAAGGGTGTGAAGTTTGAATAAATATGGATATCATATAGTCAATCTCTGCAATATACCGAAAGAATTTTTGATAAAATTTTTCTTCCTAGTTATATGATTTTTTGTATATCAACCTCCCGCCGAAAGAAAATTGCAATCTAATACCATGCACTTTTTTTCTCTCAAATTTTGTAATGTCCAGACTTAAATTCAATTTTCTAATGGAATAATAAAATATAATCATTGCTCAATAGCTCAAATGCTTTTGAACAAAATAAACGATGCACAAAAACAGAGACATAGTTGTCATTAATCCGACACTGAATTCCCTAGCTTAATTGTAGAATATTGGCTTTATAAATCAGAAAACTTTTCTCACAACTAAATTTAATTTCCTGTATTCGATAGAAATACTAATTAATCATAGGAAACAGCTGCCAAAAATATTTAAATTAAAAACTAAATGCAATATTTTTATAAAATCAAACCAAAAATTTGAACAAAATTGAAGCAATGCAAATTTTAGAAAAACTAATGTTTCTCTTTTCTACTTGCAAACACTCATTATTTTTACAATGTATAAAAAGGGAATATGTTAAAGTATTTTTATTGTATCAAAATGTTGCTTACATTTTTATAATGTAACAGATCTTCGACTTCATTGACTTTGTAATTTTCTATGCCAAACTCTTTTGCCATGCGGAGAAGGCGATCTTGGGTTGGTCCGACATAGGCACCACCAATATCGACGTAACCAACTTTAGGATCCTGTAATTATAAACCATATAATTTGTAGCATAACATATTCTCATGGCTGATAGCTAACCACAACAATCTTGTATTAACGCATGCTTTCAATATCCAAATTGCTTAATAAATGGATTTATCATTATTTTATCATGAAGTGTGTGGAAACCATATTCATATAAAAATATTAAATGATTTAAAAATATAATACAGCCTAAATATAAATGTTATTAAATTGTTTCAATGTTAATTTATAATGTTAATAAAAACTATAATATTAGTAATTTAAGATTATGGTTCTTTTCAGCAAATGGGAATTCATGTAGTCTAAGAAAAATAATTTCTATATTTTTAATATTATGCATACCATAAATTATTTAAATGATGATATAAAATTAAATAATTTTCAAATTATGTTTATGCTGAATTTTTGTCTATTCATTGTGATATGACTTTTTACCAAGCACCGTTCAATGTTTAAAACATAGCTATCAATAATTGCTATTCTTTGTAATGGATGTCGTCACCGCTATTTTTGTACGCTCCTAATTCATTTATCATCATACATTTTTTCTTATTTTATATTAAATAACATTAAAAAATAAATATTAAATAATAATAAAACTTCTAACTACTTAGAAAATATGAGATATATAACATTAATAGATGGAAAACGAATTACTATATAAAATGGGGCATTAATTAGCACAAATAAATTTTACATAAGTCTATCGGTAAATTTCATTGAAATCACAATGATATAATTTACATTGCATTTACATATTTTATATTAAATAAAATTTATATTTCATTATAATATTTTAAATTCTTAAATTGGTTTGAGAGTAAAATTTATTTTACATTTTTGCTCTTAAAGCTTAATGAAGAATTTCTTTTATCATATTTATTCAGCTTCTCAATAAAAGACCTTAAAAATTCAATAAAATTTCAGATTCGTATAAAATTCTTGAAAACCTTTTATTGATTGAATACCAGTTTTCTTTTTGAACTGAACTATAGAAAATAGTTTAATAAAGTCACTATGAACATATTTTTAAATAATAAATCAGGAAAATTCATTTTCGCAGAATATTTGATTGAAAATTACATTGAAGTATTTTGATTTGTAAAATAAATCTTTTAAATTTGTAAAAAAAAGCAACATTACAATGAACAATTCATTTCTAATTCGATTATTCTACAAATTAACAATTCCATATTACAATTTCTAGTTGTAAAATGAATGCTAATACAAAATATTTTAGAAATAAGAAAAATGCAAAACTATATAATAATTCTAAAAATTAAAATTAATAACTTTGAATAAATTTTATTTTCAAAACTTTTTGTTACTATTCATAACAATTTTTTTTTTGCTACCTATTAAAAATAATATCGTTCATAGAACTTTTAAAAAGAACGTATTACAATCCAAACTGAAGAGAAGAACAATTACTGTTAAAATATTTTTCAGAAATATATGGTTTTAGTCATTCTTATGATATTTGTTAATAAACCTATATATCTTAAATCCCAACAAAACAATTTTATTTTATTTTGAAATGTTTAATTTAATATATCCTTTTTTAAACAATCAAAACAAGAGTGAAGTCTTAAATTACATGTTTTGTCAAAGTTCGTCCTCCTACTCTGTCTCTAGCTTCGAGTAAGATGACACTCACTCCTGCTTCACTTAACCACTTGGCAGCACTCAGACCTAAATGTAAGACAAAACACTTTCAAATCAAGATACACTTTTTTCAAAAAACAATTGTGGCAGCCCTTAAGAATGCCCAATTATAATAGCATTTTCTTTGCCATCTTGCAAAGAATGCTGCAGATTTCTAAAATAGGGATGTAAAAAATAATGATATAATTGCATTATACAGTTATGAAAAAATATTTTGTAGATGCTACGTATTCTTTTAATGTTAAGAATTTGAAATACACTAAAAATATCACTATAATAAATGAATATGGGCAAAGAGGAAATCTATATTAAAATTATTTTGTTGACATATTACATAAAAATTACATAAAATATAATTTCTTCATAAATATTGATAGAATTTTTTGAGAATTTTTCAAAAAAGAAATCAAAATTTTTTTTCAAAAATCATTATTTAAAAACTAATTCTTAGAACAAAATATTAAATAGTTTTGCTATTTATATATTTATCACATTCCAATTTAACATTTATGTATTTTATTATGTTTGCCTGTAATAATAAGTGTAATTTAACACAAGTTTAATTCACACTTTCCAAAAATTAATGGGTAACTCTTAATTACATCAAACAAATTGTACATTTAACAGAATTTAATTCTCCTAAGTCCATTTAAAACTTTATTATTAAATAATTTTATTTCCAGTAAAAACGCAATGAATATATTTTTTCAATATATCACAAATTAACTACCTGGGGAATTTTAAAAAATTAAACGTTTGTAAAAATAAAGTTAAAATTTGAGATTAGATTTTTTTTAATTTTTCTATGGAGTTATAAAAATTACCAATTGAAAATTCGAAACGAAATTTCATACTTAATTTTGTCTGTCAGTTTTATACCTTTATTTTTAATACACATCGCCATGTAGTAAAACATACTTTGCTCTTTCCTTGAATTGTCCTCCAGAAAAAAATGCACTGAAATCATTCATCTTAACAATAAAGGTGAAATTACTTATTTTTGTAGAAGTCTAAATGTTTTCAGCAATGACTTTCAAACATCTGTTTATATAGTTACGCTGAGTGTGCTTAGATATATAAATGTAAAGACAATTATACTTTTAAGTAATTTTTCAACATAAAAAGCTTCATATTCTCTTCAACTGAGATTAACAATTTAATTCAATTTTAATTTCCTCTTTTACTTTGTAGTAAACCTTAGTTATAAATGAAATTATTTGAAGGCAGAGATTACTAAGAATAAAACTGACTTTTTTGCGTACGTGTGTTAAGGTTCCACTAATAATTTAAATTATTTGTTTCAAAGTTAACATTTATTTTACAAATGACAAACTTTGGAGTAAATGGCGTAAAGAGTATCTCAATGTTAAATATTTGATTCTCTTTACGTTTTTAGATTCTAGTTCTAAAAATGTTGTAGTCTTAGAAATATGATTCTACAATTCCTCGTTCCAGTATTTTGTGTTGTATATAAAGAGAGCTATTTTGATAGGACAATAGCTACAGAGACATACATTAAGCATTTCATCGGAATATCTTGCCGTTCACAAGATTGTAAATGTTGTAGACTTAGAAAGTTAACTCTACAATCCCTCTTTCTAGGTCTGTTGTGTTGTATAAAAAAAGATTTTTTTTAAATGAATGAAACAATAACTGAAGAAAGATTCATTAAATATTTCATTCGAATATCTCGCACTTCACAAGATTTTACCATATGTTGACCTAAAAATTCAATTCTATGTGATAAAAAATGTTTACAATCGCAAGGAATATTTAATGGTATTTTCATATGAGCAGACATTTTTAACCTCTACACAAATAGATCTATCTGTCATTTTCAAGAAGGTGTAATAGCCGACATAAATGCAATAATAAATGAGAAATCCTGTTGTTTTATCCTTCAACAACTTTTCGCCGTCTTCAACAACGCTTGCTTTTTAATGAGGCAGACATGGTTCAATAGCTACATTTGTTTTTGATTTTAATGGTGTTAACTAATTATAAAATTTTTCCTTTCTGAATAGGTCAAAAGCAGAATATCTGATGAACTTCTTTATGTTATCCAGAATGCAATCTGATTATGTAAAGGTGCTGGAAATCATAAATTCCTAAGGATGATTATTTGCAAACTCATCTCCAGAAACATATAATTTTCAGCTCATCCTTTCCTTCAAATATGTAATGATGCTAATTGAAACAATTTCATAACGCAGTATATTTTACATAAATATTCATTTAATAAGAGTAGTTTCATTATCGAGAGTAATTTTATTAATAAGAGTATTTATATTGAATTCATGTATGTACTAAAATAAAATTTCTTTAAGAATATGAACAGAGGATTTCATTCAGAAGAAATTTCCTGTGTATAGTTTGCTGTGTGCCATGCTAACAGCAACACATGTTTATAGCTGTTGTTAGCTGCTCTTAAAATTTATCAACTCTATGGATGTTTTCACTATTTTGATACTCCTCATTAATTATGGCAATTATATTTATATACATATAGTTAAAGTAGCTCAAAAACTGCTTTTTTTCCTTTTTTAAAACATTTTTTAATCTTTAACTGAATATAGAAATACTGGAAAATGAATTAGATTCCAAACATTACTATTTTAGAGCACCTTTTTTTGCACAGATCGCAACTGTTATTCATTTCGTCTTCAAGCCTGCATTCCTTTTGAGCGCATTTATGGCCAGAAAAAATCATTCATTTGCTATGCAGGTTTTCAGTCTTCTAAATTAGATGGAAATGTGGAATGTTGTCACATACATATTTCACTTATTTTCTAAGGAATAAGGCCAGCGCTGTGTGATAACTAGTGAAGATGTTGAATGTCGAACTCAAATTGATATTCAAAGAGCGAGTTTTGAACACTTCTGGCACTTATAGTTGCATTGTCGTGCATGAAATATCTAATGTCATAAGAATGAAGACGCAACATAACAAAATGCATTTGATCTCTCAGTATATCTAGGTATCTCGTGAATGCTTTCTTACATTCTGAGGATCATCTGGACACCACTTCCATGTCAGAAAAACCACCCTCATCAGGCCTTTTGCAGAATGGAAATAAAGCACGTTAGATTGACAGTTTCGTGGAGTTTTCGAGAAATTTGACATTTATCACTTGACAAAATATGGTACAGCCTTATTTATCAGACCACATTATCCATTTAAAGTCCTCAACTACAAGTGTCATCTTCTTTTGACACTACTACAAATGAATTTTTGTATTATTGGCATATATGTGTGGTTTTCTCTCCGACATTCCTATCTTCTACAATTTTCTGTCCATTGTTTGGGCTGGAATCAGTTGAGAATAATCTTGATTTATAATTTTTGTCAAATGAAACAGATTAAATTTCCTATTCTACTGTGCAATTCATTGCAGACAACAACTCTTGGGAAAACAGTGGCATGCTCGAACTACAGTTACGTGTTCTAATCAAAAACAGTGGTGTTTGATTACAACTTTTGAAAATCTTTGATAATGCCTGCTTTTGAGAACCCAATGAGACTTATTTTCTTAGAAATTGAAACTATTGCTAAATGGGCATCAACAATAAACTTTTTATGAAATAATAAAAAAAATGTCACTTTTCATACGTCACCTCATTCATCGTGAAATGTACCTTACTTACACATTTTGATGAAGTGTAAAAAATGAAATAGAAACAAGAATATAAAATGTAAACTTAATATTTTATATTCATGAAATCAATTTTCATAAGACAATTATGAAACAATGATGTGTAATTTACATTGTAACATTAACAATCTTAAACACTTTTAATATTTAATTACCTATTTAATAAATTATATGTGACTATACGTATGGTTTCACACTTCACAATTAATACTCTTTCACATGATAAAGATGATTTATCAATATTTTAAAGAACAGATTACCTTTCCTGCACACTAAATAAGTGGATAATACCACAATTTGCTTTAAAATTTGAACTATTATTCTATTGGATATTTGTAAAAAACTAAGTATATAATTATTGCTTAAAAACTAAAAATACTTTTATTAAAATAAAAAAAAATTTAAATCCTTATGAAATTTCTTTAATTTCGTGCCAACTTAAGACTTCTTGAGAAAATTCATAAATGCTGAGGGTTTAAATAATATATCTATATAATTACGCGTAAGAATTATGATTTCATTGAATTACATTAAAGTATGGAAAAGAATACGAGAAATGAAAAAATTATACATCGGAAAATCAGAAATTTTAAAAGCAGATTTTATTTTCTAATAATAAATACTTACTAGTTTTATATTAATATTAAAAATTGTATGCATTGTCATCATCATAAAAATTATTATAATATGTTAAGAAAGAATTATATTATCTAATTTTCTATACAATACATAATGTTACTTTAAGATCAAGTTTTAAAACGATTACGAAATTTGAGCATAATCTACATCAATAACTATTATAATTAAGTTATTTAGTTAAGGTTTGATAAGATTACTTTAATCTGTTTTTGCTAGTTCTTTCTATCAAATATGATTATTGCTTGTGATAAATCCGAAAAAATTCTTATCTGAAAAACTGAAGTGATAAATGCCTGATGAGACAAAAGAACAGCTCAAACTTCCTTAAGAATAATGTATTATCAGCTTCTGTCATAATCACTTTTCAGAAAATTGGGTCACATTCTTTTTACTCCATGATTTTTCAGATAAGGTGATCTTGAGTTATATTTAGAGCAATAACTCTGAAGATAATTTTAATGATTGTTATACAAGACTATTAAAATTTTGCTTAGTCAGAAGTTTATTAAAATATTTTATTTATTTAATGTATGTACTTATTTATTTATTTGTATCCTTACACGTACTGATTAATGGGTGTGAATTTATAGTGATTTATACGTGAGTTCCAACACTGTTACACCATGAAATGGAATGAAAGAAACAATTAATTGCTACTATAGTACGTACAATATTGGTACATTTTTTATTATTTACTATGCACATTTATCAAGTCACATATATTTTATGCCGAAAATATTTATTTTGGCGGTATATATTTTAATATTCTTCACTTTGAAAGCTGGTGATTAATGTATGTGTTACTCCGTATTAAATCACATTTTTCTCTACGATTTTAAAATTGAACTTTTTATTGCACCTGATTTAAATTTTAAACAATAACATTAACTCTCAAATTTTGATTCAACTTCACAGAGGGAATGTATTTTGTTTTGCAGAAGATTAAGCACACCTCAAGTCCATTTTCACACATTCCTCCCTTTGCAAGCTAATGCACATTTTGGGATTTAATATTAAATGACACCTCCCATTTTCCGTAAGATTTTTAAATAGGGTTTTAAAGCTCCTGAATTGAAACTCCAAACAATATCACTAATCTCAAAATTTTATTTCAACTGCACTGAAAGGTACCTAGTTTTGCAACGGATATTCACTCTTACATATCTCAACGCGTATTTTTATTACTATAATTAACTAAATTCAACATTTATGGAGGAAACAGGAATTTGCTACGCAACGTATTTTTTATATTAACCAAAAAATTACAAATCCTTGGCTGTTTAAATTATGATATATAAAATCTAATCACAAATAGAAAATATTAATCAGCCTTTTATAATTTATTAAGACTTATTGATCTAACGTAAATTATTTTCAGTTTCTATATTTTAATTAATTTTTAATAATGAGGTAATATTTTAAAGGCTTGATTAATATTTTCTATTTGTGATTAGATTTTATATATCATAATTTA
>JAPDSC010054882.1:480803-505102 GCA_026290005.1 Latrodectus geometricus
TTTATTCTTTAAAGAATAAATAACAATTCATTTTGGTTAGCATTACTTTTTACAGAATTATGTGTAATATGAAAATTTTATATTATCGTAAAAAAATCTATTCAAATAACCATAAGTTTGTATTTTAAAGATATAATAGTTCTTATATGTAAGTGCAAATGTATCGAAAATTTGGTATATTTTAGTTCCCAGAGAGCAGTAAATATTTATTGAATATAATCCTGGAGATATTATTATCCTGGAATATAATCCTGGAGATATTATTTATTTTGCAATGTTATATAGAAATCTAATTGTAAAATTTAAATAATGATAAAAATAAAAAAAAAATTGCACTGATCTCCACTGAAACCAAAAATGATTAAATTCGAAACACAATACACTTCAATGAAACAATCAAATTAAATCTAAATTTTTTATTCAAATTAATTTTTCCTTATATTAATATATGTATGTAAATGGAAAAATGTTAAAAACATATTACTAAAGCTCACACGATAAATCGCATAGTATGCTAATAAATGTATTATATTTAGTCAAATAATAATAATAATATAAGTATTTTTCAATGCAAAACAGAATTTCATAAAGCAAAGAATTAGAAAAAATATATAAGTTTTAAAACAACAAGTTTGTCTACATTAATACTATCTGTAACTGAGTAATAAAACGTTTAAATTCACTATTTAAGTATTTTAGATATGATGTCATATAAAATTCTTACCACTGATTCCACCTCCGATTACAATGACATCCGAATCCATATCGATGCAGGAATGAGTGTATATCAATTAACAAATAAAGAGAATGAAAACTTTCCAGCCAAGAGGATAAGTAATTGCAAATACTCTTTGATCCTAAAATGTTTGATCAGCCAATGAATGTCGCCAACCTTCAACTGCAGGAAAAAAAAGATCGTGTTGTGTTTAGCTTCACCAGAGCATAAATAGAAGGGGTTACGTCACAACGATGAAAAAAAAAATTTCAGATAATGTGATAAGTTGGCGTTATCAAAACTGAATAGGAGAAAGTGGCTTAAAAGAAAATGATGAGTAATTCAAAATTTGAAGTGATTACCTAGTGTAAATAATTGCAAAACTTTTAGAATTACAGAAAGGAAACTTTTTAAGAGAATGTTATTTAGTAGACAATTCTTACTTTTTTTCGTTTCCTCTTGGTCAATTCTTCTATGAAGCAACTGTCCCTCCAGTGATCGTCAACTTAATTCCCTAAAAATTATTTTCATAGAATCACTTTTATTTTAAAAAAGTTATAATTTTTACCATTCATTCAAGCATAAGAATAACATCAGTCAAAAAAATTGTAGTTAGTACAATATTAGATTATATCACGATATGTTAATTTCGTTCGTAATATACGATAAAGTGGTTGTATGTAAAAGAAACCTATTTTGTGTCAAATTTATGCTCTACATTTATGAATTTGAATGATTTTTTTAAACTTGAAATTTTGTTTTAAAAACTTGTAATGATTCTCTCAATAATAATATTCAATACCATTTGTGTGTCTGTGTATATATATATATATATATATATATATATATATATATTCATATAAATCAAATAGAAATAAATAAAATAATTTAAAAACGATTAAAAAAATAAACAAAAATCCAATAAAACATAGTTACTTTACAATTAGTTCGTCATTTGTAATACTGTGAAATTATTTATGGGAGAAAATTGAATTCAATTGGCTAGATATTTTTAAATCTACTGTGAGTTATATCTCTAATGTAAGAATACAGGAAATGTTAGAAATTTTGCATTTTCATCAATTCTTTTTCTTTTTTTTTTAAAAAAAAAAAAGAGTTTGCTTAAAAAATACAGCTTTTGGAAACGGTAAATGTCATTGACATACGTTTTTAAGTAAATGAATTTTTTTCAACTAATTTTCATGAAAGAGCATTTCATCAGGCAGTAATCAATCAAGTCTTGGACATTACACACAAATGCTTGAGTTTGATCCGTTAATAACCCTAAAATGACTATTATAGGACCATGTTTCCAAATCACTTAATTAACGAATGAACTTATTTGGAGGGTATTGATCGAATATTTAGATACATTTTGTTTAGTGGATCTTCGGTGGAACTCGATCTATTCATATAAATCTATAGTGGTCACCTTTACAATGTCTGTAAAGACCTATATAAAATTTATGTTCTTCTTCTCTCATAAGATAAAAATGTTCACTCTTCAAATAATTCAGTGAGTGGAGTGATCAAAATTCAAGCTAGCATGTTTGGGCTTCTTCAAAAAAGGATGCCTTTTCTTTCCAATTTTTAAGAATCGAATTTTTATTACCTATATTTTGTATAAAGAACACAAATTAAAAGATTCAATCCAATAAAACTTTAGATCTGAATAATTCATAAACTTAACTTCAGTTTATCATTTTACATTACATTTGATTCTGGAAATCAACTATCTCCATTCTTTTTAATGGGTTTCATTTAACTTCTAATTTGTTCATAAAAATCAATTATAATCGCGTTTAGCACTTTCCTATATTATTTACTAATCAGGAAAAAACAATCAAATAATTTCAAGTTAAAGTATTTTAAAATTGAATTATATATTTTCAATATCATTCATATGTCTCCTTGTGTCAGTTAAATCAAGCAATCTGAGGTTCTCAGGAAGCTCCGTATTTATACCATATTTTAGTTATTTCTTCCAAAAATACCATTACGCAAAATATTTTTAAATATTTTAATTGCATATATTTTGAATATTTCTTAATAAATTTTCTTTTACTTTTCAAAGAAGAAAATTAAAATTAATACTAATTATTTGTTCCCATTTACAATATTCAATATCAACTATCAATTTGTTTTCATTAGTTTATGTTTTAATCCCTGAGTTTCATTAATTGTCATTTTTAATTTATCTTTTGTTTTTGAATCTTAAAGAGTCCTTTATACACTGATGGAAAAAAATCCCAACACCAAGAACTTGTGCTAGCAAAACGAAATTTAACAGGTGTGTTAATACATATAAAAGATGATTTCGATTCAAATTTTGCGCTCGGCGCATCAGTGTGACGCTAGTAGCGACACACGAAAGATGCAAATCAGGTTTGCTTTAAATACGCGCTGTAACGTTCCTGAGCGTTATTAGAGTCGAGATTTGATGTAGTGAGTTGATGCTAGTCCACAATGCCTTTAAGAAGACGACGAAGCCATTATCAACAGCTCACTGAGTTAGAACGAGGTCCTATAATAGGCCTACGAGAAGGGACATTTTCTTTCCGCGAGATTACAGAAAGGCTTGGCAGGAATACATCTAATGTGTATGAATGTTGGCAGTAGTGGTCAAGGGAAAGCACTGCCTCTAGAAAACTGGGTTCCGGGTGACCACATGGCACTACTGAGGGGGAAGACCGCCATGTTCGGTGTATGGCGAGTCGTACTGCATCTGCAGCAGAAATTCGAGCAGCAGTTGACACCACAGTGACACAACAAATTGTTACCATACGTTACTTCAAGGACAGCTCCGAGTCAGACGTCCTGTAGCGTGCATTCTACTAACGCCAAACCACTGCCGTTTGCGACGTCAGTGGTGTCAGGTTAGAGCTCACAGACTAGAGAGACTAGACTAAAGACGGACAGGAGATCTGTTGTGTTTTCTGGTGAAAGCCAGTTCTGCCTTGGTGCTAGTGATGGCCGTGTATTGGTTAGGGGGAGGATAGGCGAGCGGTTGCAGCCATCCTGTTTGCGGCCTAGACACACTGGACCTACAACTGGAGTTATAGTCTGGGGAATAATTTATTATGGCAGCAGAAGCACTCACGTGGTTATCCCTCGCACCCTGACAGTAAATGTGTACGTCAGTCTGTTGTTCTGCCTTTCATGAGTAGCATTCCAGGAGGAGTTTTCAAATAGGATAACGCTCGACCTCATACTGCTGTTGTAACCCAACCTGCTCTACAGGGTGTCTACATGTTGCCTTGGCCTGCCAGGTCACCAGATCTGTCTCCAATTGAGCATGTATGGGACATTATTGGTAGACAACTCCAGCGTCATCCATAACCAGCATTAACCGTTCTTGTATTGATCGACCAAGTGCAACAGGCATGGAGCTTCATGCCACAAACGGACATCCAGAACCTGTATGATTCAATGCGTGCACGTTTGTATGCTTGCATTCAAAATTCTGGCGGTTACACCGGTAATTAATGTACCTGTATTTCACTTCTGCAATGGCTCTTCTCGGGCTTAAATTTACCTGTAATCTTAAAATTGTAATCAATTACGTACGTTACCTATATAAATGTATTGCTGAAATTTCATTATTCTATAATGATTATTTCTTGGTGTTGGGATTTTTTTTTTTCCATCAGTGTATATACTCAAATAGACTTGGATGCAACAGGCGGACTGCCTATTCTCGAAGCGAGTGAAAAGTTTGAAATATCCACTGAGTATGTCTAATTCCCTATTTATTTTAAGAATAATCACAACACAAAGCCCAAACGCGTGATGAGACCCTCGCAGAGAGCGTCACCATTACATGCGCCGGTTGGGGTATTGCGCCTTTTAGGGCGACTTTGCGGAAAGGTGGGCTAAACTCAAGTGCAGTTAAAAGGAAACATAGAAAATTTCTAGCATCCTTCCGTAGTTATTTTGACACCGAGATAACTGGCAACTCTATTGCTGCTCACCCTGAACAGGGTCGGGCTTTATGTTGTGATTATCCTTAAAATAAATGGGAAGTTAGACATACACAGTGGATATTTCAATCCTTAGACTAGTAAAGCAAGTAGGTAGTCCGCCTACAGCGTCCAAGTCTATTTGAGTATGTATAAAGCACTATTTGAGATTCAAAAAGAATGATAAATTAAGAATTACTATCAATGAAAGACAGAGTAAGTTTAATACTTACATACTTTATATGATATAAATGGCAAAATATTTTCTTTCCATTAAAGATATCTCAAGTCGGTCTACTCCATGAAGATACAACTAAGCGTTTCAATAGCCAAGTTCACGAAAGATACTTAAAAATATCAATAAATAGTGTAACAGCTCTTTCAAAATCTATTGATAAAGGAACTGGTGGAGCTCTTTCAAAAATATTAAAAATTATAACAGAAATCTTTTCCGTAGTCATTTTGATTTAACGATTTTCTATATTATTCTAATTTTATTTTCATCGTGATTTTTTAATATAAGTTTCAGCTGTATAAAGTTGTAAAATTCAAAATAAATACTCCTTAGTCATAAATGTTCAATTTTTGAGGCTTTCAAATTTAAGGAGAAAATTTATTACATCTTGAAATATACTAGTGACTTGATATGATATAACAAACATATAAATGGTTATGAAAACAGAAAGTTAAACAGAAAAGGAATACAATCTTGTGAAATGAAGAAAAATTGTTTTTAAACAAACGTAAGCGTTAATTTTTGTAACAAACGAACAAAAATTGCCCACTTATGTTAGTTTTCCTTTTTTTTTAACTTTTCAATATCAACAATTATTTTCTAAATATATTGAAGGTATAATAATGTAGTTAAAATCCGTTTGTTTATATCTCTCACTTTAATTATTAAACATCTTCTCTAAAATGTTGTGTTATACCCCTGTTAATCTCGAACACTATCCCAGATATAGATGAAAAAAAAAAACAATTACAAAGTCATAGAATATTATGATTAAATGCCAATAAATATTCTAAGAACGTAGCACATAAGAAATGCATTTATTTCATCTGTGTGTTCAAAAATCGATACTACAAAATGTTGATATAGACACAAATTTTTCATGAACATTCTTGTAATTTTTGCAAACGTTTATCGCATGCGCCATCACTTAACTAAATTTTATGCGGAAAATGATCTCACTTTATGTTAATTCACAGCTTTAGACATATTTTTAAACCAATGCACATTTTTTGCAATCTGTTCATGGCATTGATACTTATGACAGGCTTTTTTTAATATTAGTGTATGCTGAACATTTTTAAATGTTATTTTTATAAAATATTGCTTACTTTTTGAAGTAACCACATTTACGAATGATCTATTGAATTTAGTTTTTTTTAATTTTTAAACTATTGTTTATTTTAGTTTTGCTATTTATGAATATTTTTAATTAATTATTTTTTCTTTTAGATTTTACTTCTTTAAATATTATAAATTCACTATTTTATATTGAAAATAAACTATCAGTGACTATAAAGCATGATTATTATTTTATGTAAAAATTATTTTATTTGCTTTTAGGTTGCTACTGTACGGAATATAATAAATATTTGACCACTTGTCTTATATCAAAACATGTTTGGATGAAAAATTTGAAAACAAAACCAATACTGTGCTTTAACCAAAATGCTGTGTTTTACACGAAATTCGTTGCCTTTTTCAAATTTTTAACCCTATTTATAAGCTACGAAATGCATAAGGAATAAATGTTTTGTTTCGCTCATTTTTTCTTAATAGAAATAACATAAAAACAAATACATTAATTCAATAAAGTAGAGTTAATTAAATAAGCTAACTAATTAGGAAAGCAATTATAGCATTTTTTAACTAAGCTATTTTCTTTTAATTTTCTGTACATTCTTAGCGTAATAATTAGATTTAGTTATGAAAAACTAAGCAGACCATTAAATACCGTTTTGGAATGCACAATTAATGGTAATTAACAACAGAGTATTATACAGAAAACTGATTGTGTTTTGTTATGAGTTTCGAAAACACAATCGTTTTAGCATGATGCAGATTTGGCATATTAATTATTTAAAAATTATCATTTGATCAATTAACATGAAACAATATTTTTTCATTACTTTTTAATTTTATATTTCCCACTTTGTAAAAATTTCTGGAAACATATGAATTTAAATATTCTACTTAAAACTTTTTTATACTTTGTGAGTATTTCTCATAAATATAGCAAAAACTTAACTTCTACGGCTCATGTTTTACTGAACTTTTAAATATGTGTTTTATATACTATTTTAGTGAAGCGTAAGACATTTTGTTAATAAAAGGGACAATTTCCTTCCAATGAATGACATTAAATGCTCAAATTGACAGCCGTAAATATAGTAAGAAGACTGAAAAAAGGATTATAAAAAAGCAAATTCTGAAATATATTATCAGTGGCATCAAGAATTAAATACTTCTTAATAGACAACAAGACACGACGAATAAAACAATCAAGAGCGAACGATTTTTATAACACTGCCATTCATTTAATTTCAGTGGTATTCCTAATATTTTTTCAATTTTTTGATTTACAGTAATAATTTATCCACTTATCAATCATTCTAGGGATTCGTTATAATGGATGATATGATCTCCCTCTCTCTTTTTTTCCATATTGCATGAAATGCATTTAATTTTTTTAATAAAAATATAAAGCATTATACTTAAATTAATTTGATATTTCTTATATTTTCACTACTATCAGGAATCATAATTGCGTTAATATCTATATGATACTTAACGTACAAAATTTAAATATGAATGTTTTCCGTTGTTGAAGAAATATCAATAATTTATTTTAATTAATATTTTTTAAAAATAATTTATTTTAGTTATTATTTTTTAATAATAGTCGTATTTCAAAATTGTCTTTTATATACAGAGGTAGATTTATTCTATGATTATATTAAAAGTATAAGTAAAAATTCATAGTATTAAATAATTGCATAAATCATCGCTAACAGTCAGAATATAAAAGAATAAATGCATTTATTTTATCATATAAAAGTCTAGAATTTCCAAAAAAATTACATAGCAAACTCCAATGCATAGCTCTTGTTTATTTATTACCTATTTAAGAAAATAAAGTTTTCATTTCAGAAATTAGCATCGTTATACATAAGTGCTTGTATTATATTCAAGATATAATTACTTCAAAGATAATTATGGAATAATTTGATCAACGGAGACATTTTTAAGAGATGAAAATATTTCAGGCATTCTTCACTTAATGATGGGGAAAATTGCTGAATGAAAAATTGAATCTTATATTCTCCAACTAGGAAATCTTTTACATGAGAGAATTATTAAGCATTCTAGTGAGTAACTATCAGTTTGTATAAACTTTCAAAATTTCGTGGAAAGTTTATTATTATTTTGCAATGAACAGAAAACGCTTTTAAAATGGCTGTAAAATAATTATTTGCCAGTATGTAAGTACTTTCATTTATGGTATTGATGAAAACAATAATAAAAGTAAATTTGATCTTGAGCAGATGTTAAATTTGTCCCATTTGTCAATGATGACGAATCATTGATATGAAACCGAGTTAACACGTGTGAAAATTCGGCAGACACGTGAAAAATTATTGAAAAGTTTTGCTTCTATTTTCTATAATTTTAATACTTTTTAAAAAATGTTAAAATAATTTTCTATCTTTCGCAAAAACATCTATTAAAAACATAAATAAATTCTTCAAGAAAATTATTCCATTATCGTCCAAGTAAAAAGGATAATAAAAATATTCAAACCAAAATTTCTTTTTAAAACTTTGAATGTCTGTTTCATAATATTAAAATGAAATAAAGCATGGAAATTTTCTATTATTAATTAGAACACAAGGAATATTATAATCTGTATGAAATATATATTTTTTAATCTGCATACAATTTCAGATAGTCAATGGTGATGCAATCAATGTTCCGTTTAGTTGTATTAACCCATTTATTGATTAGACCATATCATTCATAAAATTCGATCTAACTTATATTTACATAATGCTTAGAAATTTAAACTGAATAATCATTTAATAGTTTCACGATATGTATGTTGTATGGCACATATCACATGTAAAGTTAAAATCATACTATTGTAAATAATTTTTCTTTATAACTAATTTTAAATATTAAAATTATAATTTAAATTAATAGAATAAAGAAAGCTTAAGTTTTAATATTTATGCAGAATCATAAAGTTAATGATGGTATTATTTAGAATTCATACTACGAAAAATTGTTATTACAGTGCACAATTTAAATAATTAAAATATAGAAACACTCAATCGATTATTAATTTAACATTTACCAATATAATCAATGACTGTTTTAAAAAGTCAATTTTGAATACAAGTTAATTCATAAGAAGAAAAGTTTTATACAGATTAGACTTATCTCACTTTGTAATGAGAGGGTTACAGAACCTGTCCTGTAGTTTTTTCTAAGGCTTAATGTGTTATGGACAATTAAAGTATGGTTTTAAGATTTTTTTAAATAAAAATAAAAATAAAGAATTAAGTTAATTTTTACAAAATATATAGAAGATTATGATTAATATGTTAATTTATGACATTATGATTAATGGATATTTGTTTCGGTGAAGGAGATAATAATCATTCTACGTTACCATTATGATTTTAAAACCATGGAATCATTTCCTGCTAAGGAAAGGATGCTTGCACAATCAGAATTGCGACAGTATATTATCCATTACAAAAAAAATTCAAAAATTTTCATTTTCTATTAAATTTTTCTATGTTTGATATTAAAAAGAAAAAAAATTTCCCTTCTTTTTATCACCATTGCCACAAGTGAAATACATTTATACTCGTATAACTGTGTTTCTTTAAATTACATACCGTTTTTAACAATTGTCTGTAAACTTATTCTTTTTTATAAAAAAAAATCTTTGTTTGTCAAAACTTACCTCTCTAGATTAGCTTTAATCGTGTTTTTTTACTTGAAGCTATATTTTTTTATAATTTACTTTCTCAAAAATTTCTCAAAATAGTAAATATTGAATTCTTTGCCTTTAGAAATGAATTAGTAATTCAATAGATATTGGTTGAGGACTTTATTGTTAAAGAATTTACTGTCTTCAGCCAATATTCTGATATTAATTCAATTTTCAAAATTTATATTATTCACTCAAAAATCATTATTTTCGATTTTACAAATTAGTTTATGTCTGACTTTTTTTATATCTTCGTCACGATTATAAAGTAAGCTAAGCATCATATTTTAAGATCCTATAATTCGAAAACTTTAAATATTAATGTTTTCCAACTTTAAAATAATTACAATAATTCCAAATCTAAAAGTAAAAAGTTTTTTAATAGCTATCAATTTTCAAATAAATTAAAAACTATGAATTCTTAGAAAGTTCCGTATAAAAATGCTTAATGTGTCAAACGTTTTACTGAAAAACATCTTTCATTTATTTGTTTAAAACAATATTGTGAGTATTTATCCTCAATACTCCAATAATTCTCTTAAATGAGAGATTCTTTAATAGAATTGGTGCATTTTAGAGTATTTCAAAACCCATTGAAGAGAAAATAAAATCTGTTAATTACGGATTCCTTATTGTGCATACCAGTTCTTTAAAGTAAATGTTTTCTTGTTTAATGCAATAATTTATTTACTCAGAAATTTTGCTTTTCGTTGATTTCTTAGTTATTGTTATTAAATAAGGTACAAACGTTCAAACAAATGGAAAATATGTGCATAAATTTTAAGAATAATAAAAGTTTTAAGGACATTTCTAACTAAGGTAATGTTTTCTCATCAATTGATTTCCAATTCGATGGGATTATCATATCGATTGCATTCCATTAGACAAGAAGATACGTGTTATTGAGAAATTAATGCTTTTCTAAATACGTTTTTTTCAAATGAGTAAATAATGTTTATGGGGACAATCCAATCAATGTAGTCATTGGATTTCGAACTATTCTTTACCTGATGAAAGCGTTTCACTTTCCACTTACTATTGAAAAGAAAGAGAATGCCAACACACACATTTCCAATAAAATAGTAAACATGTTGTGAGAGTAATAGTCTGGTTTTAATCATAGATATTATAGATTTTATTCGCACTTTTATGGCCATCTTTAAAGTAAAAATAATGGTTTAGTATAATAACATGATATCATCTATATAACATAAGCAAACAGTACAGAAACTTTAATTTTAAATACAGAATTTAATTTATAAATTTTTATTTTTTTTCTCTCGCTTTTTTTTTGTTTCTTTAACCTACTTTTTCTCTGAAAAAATAATATAGTTAATCACCGATTTGAGAAACCCTTGGTTTTAGAAACAGATACAAACATTATAAAGTAATTAAATTATTGTTTAAACTTACTTCTTTGTGTTACGTTTTAGCTGTCGAAATGAAATATTGTGCAGTAATCAGATTAATGTCTATATCGATTTTGAATTTTTCATTCTAAGAGATTCCGTGTTTCCATTCCCAGTGATATTCGATATTGAATGCACACATAAAGTAAACAAATAAATGAAAACATGAAATAAATTAAGATTAATCTGATATGGATTTTATTTGCACTTCGATAATCTCCTTTAAAGAATGAAAAGTTTTGATAGTAAATCAGTTGATAAAAAGTACTCAAATAATATCATCGAAGTAGTGGGGATAGCTAAGGTTTACGCTTATTATAAGTGCTTAAACTATGAACCCCGTAAAAAAACTCTGTACTCTTTATTTCTTCTGTTCACCATTTAAATGACTTACTTTGTAATAAGAATGACACTTGGATCCTCTTAAGCAATATTTTTTTTTTATAAAATGAGTCTTCATTTATTATTTTATAAATATAAATTTTGCTAAATATATATTTCTTTTTATATATTTGAAGAGAGAAACAAATATTTCCCTATTTTGAAATAAAATTACTATTATTACTAAATATAAGAGTCTCTTTTCAAAGCATTATAATCTTCTGCTATTATTTTGGTTCAAATCTTAATTCAAACACAATCAAATTATGTCTTTTTCAACCTTCCTGTATTCAGATCAAATTCTACTTATTTCTGTATTGGAGAAATTCCACTTTCTTTAGTTAAAAAGCGTGAGGATTTGATTAACAAATAATTAATTTTCAACATCTTTCATTTTATCAGAAAGAATATTTATGTAATTTAGAATATAATTTACAGAAATTATTTTTGTTACAACATAATAATGAATATTACTGCACCATGATTAATTATTGTAAACAAATAATATGTTTATTGAATCAATTTTTCTTAATCTAAAGATTTAAAGGACTTGATATTTAAATTTATTTTTTATACTTTTGATAAATACACTTTTGATATCTCTCTTGCAAATAAGCATCTAATAAGTTTGACAAAACTTGTTTTCAAGGAATTTTCAGTCAAATTTGGAGTATTTTATTAAACGATTCAGTAATAGAACTCTTATGTCTTTTGTAAAATCATTTTAACTCCATTACCAAGCATTTATAAAAAATTGAATAAAAGGAAATAGGAAAGAAAGTGAAAGTAAGAGCTCTTCAGATAATCATAAATATTTTTATGTTATTTGCCGTAAGTTATTATTAAGCAATTTTGATTTTTTTTTCCAACTTAAATATATTTCACTTTCAAGCAATCATCATAGGTACTATTATCAGCTGTTTATAAATTATAGTAAGCATAAGAGATGTTCAGATTTCTTAAAAAGTTGTAAAAATAACGATCATTTTGATTATTCTTAAGAAAAACACAGTCATATTAGATTGACTGAAGCTCTTTGTTAATTTATAGAAGATAAGAAGTTGAAAATTATTTATAAATTTTACAGGTGACAAAATTTATTGAAAAAAAGCTTTAAAAGAAATGTTTAATATTAAAATTTACTTATCATTTAATTTCGATAAGCACACTGAGTTGTTGCGTAAATAAACACTCAGTGAATCTTTTTCTCTAGTACTTTCAAAAATATAGGTAGTATTTTTATATTATACACATTAATAGAAGTTGATATATATTAACATTTTAAGTAGCTATTTCATCTCAGTAAGTTGTCATTTACTTAGGTTTAAAAAATATATTTAGATTCATTCAAACACGTATCAAAGTAAAATTAAAATCTATTTATTAGCAGTTTTAATATCATTTCAAATTAAAAATTCATCACTTGTTTGTTTATAAAATAAATATTAAAGCATTTCTGCGAATAACTTTTTTATTTAACTGCACTCTTAATAAACTTCTGAATGTCAATTGAAAATATAACTTAATTGATACTAATGCAGGATACTTCATAATACACAGAAAGGAGGTCTTATAAACTTAAATATAAATATTTTAAAATTACTCACAACTTTTTTTTGTATCTCTTGACATTTTCTAATGAATACATATTTTTCTCAATTGTGCATTATTTTTATTAATTCATAATTTACTGCATATCATTTTTTATAATGCTAGTTTAATCGTTTTTATAAATAATGTAACATATAACATTCGAATATTAATCTCCATGAAAAAATAAGTTAAAAAAAATTATGATTTGTGTTTATCAACAATGTGAGAATTACTATACTTATAATTATAAACATAACAATGTGTAATATATTAGATTTAAATTATTTTTAACAGAATATTCTATGTATGCGAGTCTGTAAGGTAATTTATTGTAATTCATTTTATAGGATTACATATTAACTCCCACACACACACATATTATATATATATATATATATATATATATATTATAGTAATTATAATAAATATAATAGATTTTGCATATAAATTTATTATAATTCTGATTTTTTAAGTTGAAACATTTTTCATTCTATTCTCAAGAGTATAAAAAGACCACAGTTTCAATAAGTGTTTTATAGCTTTACATTGAAGATAATTAAATTTTATATTTATTATTATAAATTTAAAATCTTCAGCAGTTTATTTCTAAAATTCCCAATTTGATATAAATTTTTCCTATAATTTATGATTTTTCACATGCGATGAACGAAAATTCCTCAAAGAACATCTTTCTAATCAACTTTTTTAAAATATACTATTGAAACTATTATTGTAAAGTAACTGTTTTTTTTTTTTTTGTTTTTTGTTTTTTTTTTTTTTGCATTATTATAATTTTCGAATTTAGAAGAAGTACATTGTATTTTTCATTATATTTAATAAATCGTTTTCTAAACTATTATATTTAACATTGCTTAAATATATTTTTTATGTATCTCTATAATTGCAAATGTTTTACTTTATTCAATAACCACATGATATTAAGACTGACAATTGATAGATCTTTAACATTTTTAATTTCAAATTTCATTTAAATTTTTTTTTCACTTTTTAATCTTCCTTAGAAGTTTTCTTACAAAATTTATAACAACCAAATTGAACTTAAATGACAAGTGACTTCACAACAACGTTGAATTTCGTTTTAAAATTTTAAACCACCAATGATGATTGGAAGTAGATAAAAAGGCTTGAATTATTTTTAAATATAAATCCATGTCAATTTACGAGTAAGGAATAATATTTTTAACAAAAGTGTGTTAAAAAAAATGTGAATAGTTAAATTTAAAAAATCACTCATGATTTTTATAATGTGACTTTTGATTCTTAAATGTTTAAATTAAAATTATTCTGTTTTTGGAAAAAACACAATCATAAATTTTCTTGTTGGATTTTGGAATTAAAACTTTCAAATTTAGAGTAATTATATCAAAACAGTTAGACCAAAGTTGCATTGAGAGATTACTGAAATTAAAAGTAGATTAAATGTTCTGTGTTTCTTCTTTGAATTACACTCTGAATTTAGGTTTATTTTAGTCTCTGAAGAGAGGTTTTATCAACTTATATAAGTGTGTCCAATGTTAACAGCATTTAAAAACTTCTATAAAAAATTTAAGATAAAGTGCTTCATTCGGGCAAAATAAATTTATATGCATTTTATCAGCAAAACTGTCAACTGTTTTTACTTAAAAATTTCATTTGTCTAGATATGAAGACCTTGAAATAAGATAAACTAAATCTTATCTACAATCCATGAAATTAAATGTAGTTGTAAATCTAAATTTAAGGCTATTTTTGATATTTTGTTTTTACTTTCACATCATGATATTCTCAAATTAATATTTAAATATGTCATAAAATTATAAAATTTTTATATTATTTTGGGGAAAAAGTAATCCATTATTTTTTCGGTAGACGTCTGTAATGATCGATATCTCGTGAGGTATCTATCAAACAATTTCAGATTTATGCTCGTTGGAAAGGGGACATTTGACACTAAAATATCCTCTTGCGGTTTTTTGTTTGATTCATTCAGTTACGAGTACAAGGTTTTAAAAATGGAAGACAACAAACAGAAAATTTGATACATTTTCGTTTTTCTCTTGTAACGGCGAAAAAAATAGCCGGGTGGCTAAAATTGTGAAAGGGGTTTATCGTCCTATATAAGACTGTAACAACCAGTTACGTACAATTTTTGTTTCGTCGATTCCGTTCGGGTATTTTTGATGTCCACGTAGAGATACACCTCGCATGTGGATACAGCATAGTTGAAAATGTCTATAAAATATTAAAAATGATCGAAGTTAACCACATGTCAGCAGTCGTAACGCACAAGACCTAAAAATCTACATGAAAGCTGTTTTAAACCTTTTTACAAAGTGAATCCAAAAGAACTTTCATAAAGTTCACGTAAAAATAATGGATTTCTTTTTCCCCAAACTAATATTTTATTTTTAAATATTTTTTGCTTTAACTGTAGGCTAATTATTAAAATAATAAAAATGTCTATTATATGAAAATAAAATTATACAATCTCTTGTAAATACTTTTGATTTTTAAAATACTTAATTCCAATAGTTTTATATTAACATAAATTAGTAAGGAAGATTTTGGTTTTTTTTAAACATTGCAGCCAATCAAAGGGCGCAGCATGTTCATTTTTGGTCCTATAAAACCCAACCAACCAGCAGCCAATCAAAGCTATTTTCAGGTTCGCTTAAATATAAATAAACATTATTAATATGAGCTTTATATCATTAATGGTAATATTCAATATTAGTATATAATTTCTTGTATTTTTAGTACATTGACATTTAAATCTTATAGGCTAACAGCATCAACTTGGATTTTTTATAAAATTATATTAGTTACATTAAGCATTAATGCTAAAATGTTTTATTTTAAATTATGTTAAAAAAAAATATTTGCAACAGAAAATTTTAATTACGAGAAAGATGTTTTGAAATTAACAAAATATTAAGATTTTTTAACAATAATAAAATAATTACAAGGCTCAAATAATGCTCCATGTAATATAAATTACTTTATTGAAATTCATCCTATATAAATATGTATTATAAAAAAATACTTTGTAGTTTGAAATTAAATGCAAGCATAAAACAAAAGTGTAATTTAAACTGCGCCAAATTCTTTGAATAAAAAAAAATTAAGAAAAGATGCAATATTGTTGAAATGATCTTTATACTATTTTTAGCTTCTGATAACAACACATTTTTCGATTATATTAGTATGAAAAATATGCATAGTATTTAACATTTGTGTAATTTATAAGTAATATTAATAATGTTTTACAGAAGAATCATTCCCATTTTTAAGTTAACTATTGCACTGAGGCAAATATTTTCCAAATATAATCCTATTTTCCTATTATTCTTAAGTTCTGAAAACCACTCTCACAGTATCTCTTTCGTCTACATTATTATTTTTGAAAATTATCCATACAATACCCATAATTTACGAAATTAGATGATTAAACTAATTCAAAATAGGGATTTAATAAAAAGATCAGTGAATGATTTTAAAGGATAGTTATGTTACTCCATCTGTTATTTTTGTTTTCATTGATGTATTAACAATTTAATTTTTAAAAATTTAGATTAATTGTTTCGATATCATTAAATTTTAAAATTTCCTTTTAATTTCTAAAAATGCTACTTTTCAGTTAAATCTCTCTCTTTTTCTTGCACATAATAGATTTTTTCATTATTTTTAAGTTTATTTTTTATTATTCATTAATTTTTCTTCTTATAGTGAAAGATTGCTGTATTTAGATGAAAATCATTATTCAGTGCTTACAATTCCCATCGATAATGTGTGACAAAAAAAATATGTCACCAATTATTATGATTTAGAGCAGTTTTTTCCAACCTGTGGTACTGGAACCATCATAAGAGAGTTGGTGGTTGGTGTTAGGCGAGGACTAATAATTTATGGTTGACATGAAAATAAAAAATTTCATCCGTAAAATATAGTAGAGAAGTTTTATCCTAATAATTATTTTAATTAATAATATTATAAAGTAAAGCTATTAATAATTACAATCAATGATTGAAAATTTGGCATGGATTACACTTTTTTTCGAGTTCCCTTTTAAATTAAGTCACTAGCTATCAGTAAGCAACTTGACTTGTCACAGCTACTATATTGAAGGCACTGAACCCTAATTCACTTCACCGTTCGACTTATAGGTGATAGGTCATTGTTTGGGATTGTATAATTTTTGTTTATTAAAATTCACTGATCCTCATGTGAAATAATTTTTTTTAAATAATCCATAAATCAATGGTTAAGAAATGATTCAAGCTAACATCTGAAGCAAAATATGAACTGTGATTATTGCTGAGTTCTAAAAATGGCAGGTCTGAAAATTTAGTGAAAAACATTGAAATCACTTGTAGTGTATAGTTTTTTAAAGAGTCTTAAAGACAAAGCATTGTGATAAATATATAAAAATTGGATTTTCGTATTTTAGAGAAAAATACTGATTACTTAAGATCATATGTGTAGTACTTGAAGAAGTGCTTTCAAGGGATGAATGTCTTTGTTCTTTCGCTACATCTCCATACAAAACATATAAATTACAAAAATAGTAATTTTTTAAACGCTAAAAAAATCAAAATAATTTGTTTATTTTATAAACTTACAGTCTACCTGCTAATAGGGATTATTAACGTATAATAGTTTTTATTTATCAGTTAGCATATTTCCAAATGTGACTATAATCCTCAAATATTAGAAAAATTAATTTTAACTTATGTAAAGAATGCCATTGGCCTTATGATTAACCAACAACATTTACTAAAATTGATTATATTTCTCTTTTCAATAAAACAGTATAGAGAAAAATTCATGATATGTCCGAGATATCAAGGAAACAATGATAGAGAATAAAAAAAAAAACTAAAATTTTCTCTATTCAAGTAGAAGAGATCACAAGTATAAGAAACAATGCTGTTTTGCTATTCATGGTATGTAAATTAAGGGCAATGAAATTAATCAGATTTTATTTTGTTATTTTCTTTCCCCATGCTCAACGTGTGAAGAAATATTTAAAGAGATTGGTTATATTGAAAGGTATGCACACACACATACACACACACACATTGGTTAAAGTGTTGTAGATTGTATACTGATGGTGCCAAGTCAACGACAGGTTTGCCTATTGGTCTTCATAAACGCTTCTTAAATGTAACTGATATAATTTGAAGCTACTGCTGTGTATAAATAGTCAAAATTTAATAACAAAAAATTTCTCAAAGAATTGAAATTCGTTCTTAACTATGTAGTAAAGTTGTTAGTTTTAGAAATAAAAGCACTATAAAATTTTTCAAAGCTTCACATAGCCTTAAATTCATTTTTAAATATAAGTACGAATACTAATGAACCATCATATTTCCCTACTTTCATACAGAAGTTAAATTGCTATCTCGAGGTTTAGGGCTAACCCACTTATTCGAACTTAGTCAAAAACCATAGGTTTTTTCAAGACAATCCTTTTGATCTTTCTTCAAAATTGTATGATCTTAATTAATTTCAGATGCATGCTAATTTATCTGATAGTTTTTTCAAATAAATAACTTGAACTTGACACTTTAGAACAGCCTGAAAATGATCCTTAATGATAATGATAAAATTGAAAGTTTTATAAAGAAATTAGTTTCTCAGAAACAGTTAATGGAAAACAAAATCAATTAGAAGTATTAGAAAATCTACATGTTTTTTGTGTTACAATAAGTCTAGTCTTTCTCAAGATATATGAGAAAGTATAATATCACATTTAACAATTAAAATTGTTTTTGACGGAGTATTTTCTAAAATTTTAAAACATAAATAATAATTAGATTTCCAACTCTTTCTATAAAACTTTAGAAAACATTCATAATTATCAATAAAAGATGAAGAAAATTAATTATAATTATCAAATGAAAGAACATTACAGGTAGATTTTAGGACAGAATCTAATTAGTTTTTCATTAAACATTGATAGAAAAATATCGACGACGTTCTGAGATAACTTTTTTTACTATTGTACACGTATCTATTATCTTTAACTTGCACGATATTTGTAGAAATGTTTTCTTCATATATTAAAAAATGAGTATCGAAACAGTTTGAGCACGGCTGTACACTTTGCATATATTGAATCGAATTTCCAAAAATTATATTCTCCGAAATCAAAACAAAAATCTTAATCTATAAAATATTTGATTACAAAAAAATATAGCAATTGATTTTTGATAATTTTGTATTTTTATTTAAACAATTAGTAACTAACTAAACGAAATATTGCAAAATAGCAGATATATATGGAACTTTGAACAAACTCATACATATATATTTGTTATATAGGGAGTTTATAATCAGGCATGACACTTAGTCTTGTTTTAGTGAAATTTGCCTCATAATGTGATGTGAATACATCATCATCCAATGAAATTTATAAAATAAATGAAATAACGTACTTACTATATATTATGAAATGGTTTAATTTAGCTTAATGTATCACCAAATCATACACGAGCTATAAAAGATTGGGAAGAACAAATTTAGACCCAAATATTGAAGTTAATATTCGCATTTTATGTTTTTTAATTCTGTTTAATCTCTAATTTTACATTTTTTATTCTACTTAACTTTACGTTTAAAAATATTTTATTTTTAGAGGATAAATAGAACATTTATAAACTAGGAATATGGTAGGAAAGAAAAAAAGGATGTGATAGAATAATATAAACGCAAGATAAATGATAGAACTGGACAGTGATAAATTGAAAAATGCACATGCACAGATTTCACTATTTCTAAATACAAATTATTTAGTAATGTCAAAGATACAAATGGAAATGTTAAAGCTCTAGTAGTATATTTAATGTGTAACTTTTTATGACAATCTAAAATATTTTTAAATATAATTTATTTACCATTTATTTTTTCCGTTTGTGGCTCAGCTGTGTTATGTTTTAAATTTGTGACCAAAAATTTTATGTATTTTACGTTTTATAAATTTGCAAGGAGTAAAAATTTGAGTTTAGAAGAAATTTTGGCTCATCTAATTGTAGAAAATATAAAATAATATTTATAAAGACTCTTGAATTTCGTATTTCAAATCGAAAATTTTACATAAAATATAATCAACATTAAAATTAAGCAGTCTGGCAAACTGCCAAGGTGAAAATTGAGTAATTATTAAAGAATTAGATAAAGTTTATCACTTATGAGTTCACTTGATGTTATCTGAGAAGTAACGCAAAAGAATGAGAGCACTATCAATTTACCTAAATATTCAGCAGCTATTTTATTCTTATTTAAAACTCTGCAGTTGGTTTTCAACATGGATTCAGATGTGATTGTCATTGGAGGGGGTCTCAGCGGTTAGTTCCATTTTTCATTTATTAATAATAATTTTCCATTTTTGTAAGTAAATAAAATTTAATAAAATTATAAAAAATTTAACAAAGTAAATAAAATTTAACTTTCAATTGGATAAACATGTATTATTAATCATATACAAGTCCTTAAATCTAATGTATTTCATAAATGCTATTTTTATAATTATTCATATTAAAATAAAAGTAATACATTTTGTGCTGGTTGCAAAGATATGAAACTTAAAACATAGCAACTATTTTCTTTAAGTTAATGAAAATTAATATATCATTAAATAAAATAAGCTTATCGTTAAGTATAATCTAATTTTGGAATCAATGATAATTCATGAAAAAATTCACAAACATATTTTTTTGCAGATGTCCATTAATGTTTTTACATCGTAATATATTTTTATATAAATTATTGTCTAAAAATATAATACTTCGATGTAACTAATATATTTTTATAAATTTATAGGTTACATCGAGAGAATATAATTTTTTATATCAAATTTTACACACATTGAATAGAAAATAATTTTTTAGAAAAATTTCCACTTTGTATTTTTAGTGTAACTTTATGAATTCAAATGTAAATTGCAAACTCTCTTGTGTAGTATTCTCATAAATACAATTTTAAAATTAAGAATAATTGAATTTTAGCTTTTAAAAGAATTCTTAACAATTTTATCATTTTAAATTGCGTTTGAAGATGGAAAATATAGAATAAATGAGCCTAATACACAAGCACAGAATCAAACATAACAATCCCTTAATATAAACAAAAGTTATGTGATACACATTTTCTATGTGTAATTTATAAAAATTTCTATTTCTTTGAAATTTTATTACCTTGATGCGAATCAATTTGAAAAGTATACTATATAGAATTTTTATTTTAATTTTCTAAAATGATTCTGAAAATTCATCTTTGCGTTGCAACAACTTTTTTTTTTTTTTTTTTTTTTTTGGACAAAATTGATTTCTACAAGAAGAGCTTTTGTTTAAAGTAAATTAGAATACACACATTAAAAGCTTTCAAAACTGTAAAATATTCCACCTCCATCATGTTTTTAATAGATTCATCACTCAAATTCTCATTGTAACATTATGACGATAAACATTTCATGATAAGACCTTTTAAATTCGAAACCAGAAGTGAGTTTTTTAATGAAAGTGGGAATTTAAATACTGTGCTTACACTTGTGAATATTGCTTGAATTGAAAAATAAGTTGTTGAGAAGAAGTTTATCTGGAATAAAAAAAAAACTTTTGGAATACTTTATAGATGACATGTAACAAATTACATTTCACAAGAATTGTAATTAGTTATATAATTATTAACTATTTGACATTGCATGATTTGAAACATTTTCAAAAAGTGAAAATTAACTCGAATCTTATCAAACATAATTTTATTTTTTAATTGAAAAATTTTTCGTTCGTTAATTCAAGAAAATGAAAATATCATTTAAAAATTTACATTTTAATCACATAAAAGTTGCTTACAATAAGATATTTTTTATGTGTCAATTCACATATATAACCATTCTGACGAATTAAGCTAATTTAAATTGTACATTTATTCCCATCTAAGAAAATTAAACGAATGAAACACTTAAAGCATAAATCTGTTCAATAATTTGCAATACAAATTAACATTTACGTCCACATTACGTCCACATATTTACGTCCACATATATTCCACATATTTGTCAAAGATACATTTCTTTTTATGTTCTGGTTATTCTCTGAATAATTCACTTTTAAATAAATAACATTTTATTTATTTCCTGTTAAACAAATAAAATTTTATCTGTGCAGTTTCTCTTACATAAAATGCGATTATTTTACTGCCTAAGCCTTCTTTCCCTAATACTATCAATATGATCCTAATTATTTTTCTTTCAAAGAAATGTCTAGCCTTATAACAAATTTATTCATTTCTTTTACTTACTGATTCAAAACAAACTATATATCTCTTATAAAAATAAATATTGGTCTTGCAACTTCAAATTCCATATTGATTTTGAAAGTATTAGAAATAGCAAGTTGAAATATATTATAAAGATTAAAAATTTAAAGTGTAATGAATGAGGAAAGCTTTTTATTTAATTATTTACTTTTAGAATAAATTTATAATATATAGCTTCATTTAGTTAGTGTTAATAAATTTTTAAGTATTTGGTAAACAAGCTAGTTTATAGAACAAAAAATCACTTTAAGACTTTTTAGCACACAAAAATTCAGTAGACGGATTTCTTGAAATATTAATGGTGCTACATTTTCATTCCTCCTCACGCACCTCAGTATACGCACGCAGTATACGCACCTCAGTACAAAAGTGATTCTATTCGAGGAAAAAGACTAAAAGGTCAAACAGAAAAATTAATTTTTGCTGCATGTTCTTAAATCTTATTTTACTTCAAAGCTAATAGTTTTAAAATCATTCTATTAGCTTTGATAATCATTCTATTAGCTTTGACATCTATTAGTTAATTTGAGCTATATCAGTATTCCCACTGATATAGCTCAAATTAACTAAATATTTTCATTTCTTATTAATGCAAGAAAAATCACAACATTAAATTTAAGAAAAAAAATTAAATGCTAATTGTAAATTGAAATCTGCTTGGCCAAGTTTACAATATCTCATAAAATTCATTCTATAAATCATCTGTCACACAACAAAGTATATTTTCCAAGTACGATTGTAATTATTTTTAATGTAACTTCATTTGATAATTTTTTTTGTTCAAGAAGGCGTTTGTAATAACCCTCAAAGTTTTAAGACGTCTTCAACTTCAATTATTTAACTTATTTAACTTGTTGAAACATAAAGAGAAAAATAATGACGTCCTTAGACAGTTGAATTTCTAAATCTAATTACTTTTCAAACATTACTTTCAAGTTTTACAACAAAGAACACCGAAAAATTTAAATTATCTATTCACACGTGCACACAAGTATTCCCACTGATATAGCAGGTACTATTCTATAAATACTTCCTTATTTAATCAGTACTGAATTTCTAGATTTAAATTTGAAGGGAATGCCATTCAATGTTATCACAATACTACATTTTTCCCAGTTTTTTGTAATCTTGCATCTATATATATTTTTTTAAATTTCATGTCATAGAAATATTTGATATATTCACTAAATCGATCTATAAAATGGCTTTCAAACTAATATGGATTTATATTGCAACACTCCTATTCAAATATTTGTTAAAATACTGATAATAACCTGCAATTTTTTATTTCCATACAATGAATTTTAAAATAATACTTTTTTTAAAAATATTTAAAAGGTTGCTTAGTTAAATCTTCTATGTTTTATTTACCATGAATTGATTAACAGCATAAATGAAAAATGCTTATAATTAATAATTAACTTCTCAAAATTTTGTATTTAATGCTGTTTTTACAATATTTATTTATTAGTTACTATTATATTTAATAGAATATTTTTGAACCATTTTATTCCCCTGGTTTAAGAAATGTAGCTTGAAGAAAACAATAATTTCGCTTTCAATTTGTAATGCTGAATAATTTTTAAGTTGAAAAAAATTTTAATTTATCTTTTAGGTTTGAGCGCCGCTAAGTGGTTGTGTGAAGCTGGAATCAAGGTCATTTTGCTAGAAGCACGTGACAGAGTTGGAGGTCGAACTCTAACAAAACACGTAAGATGTCTTTGCTCAGAAATATGATTTTTTTTTTTTTTTTTTTTTTTTGGTAAATAAATGGAGGTTTTCATAATGTGCTTTAATAATTTAATGAGGAATATTTAACTTTATTACTATTTTAATTTGCTATTTCTGCAATTGCAGAGAACTATACGAGTAGATAAAACAGAATTCTATAATAGAAGATTTATATCTTCTA
>JAPDSC010054882.1:518946-531062 GCA_026290005.1 Latrodectus geometricus
TCTAATTGAGAATCTATGATTATCTATCAAAAGAGAGCTCTTTTAAAATATGGGTTATTAGGATCCTATTAATAGCTATTGAGCTATTAATAGGATCCTAATAACCCATATCAAAAGAGAGCTCTTTTAAATATGGGTTATTAGGATCCTATTTTATACATTTCCTTAATACAATGCATTAATTCATTGAATATCTCACCTGTTGGTGTTTATAAGGCATCCACCAAGAGAGGACCAACATTATTTTTTTATAAATTTGATCCTCTAGTACTATATTAGCAATTTCATTGTAGTGTTGCTTAAAAATAAAACCAATTCAACGTAAAGAAATATAATGAAGTATATTTTCAAGTTCTAATGGATTTTGAAAGAAATTAATAACTCTCAATGTTTTTTTATGAAAAAATACAATTTGATTAATGTATTTTAGATATTGAAACAGATTCCATAATTGATCACTTAAGTAATTTTCTTGCATTTCAATATAGTTTAAAATATTATTTTACCAGATCCTTAATTTCAGAATTCTGATGTTGTGTTCCTTACATTACATTAGGTTTATCTTAGCTGACAAATGTAAAAATATTTGTAACAAAAGTGCTGAAGAGAGAAAAAATATTTTTGCTCGAAGTTTGGCTGAAGCCACTGGTTGTTCTGAAGCCTTAAATGTGAGTGGTAAGATTTTCTAAAATATTAATAAAAGCTCAAATTACATGTTAATGTAATTCTGTTTTCGTTAGAAATGTGTAATCTTAAATGTAATGAATAACTTTTTGTACAGCAAATAAATTGTTAGCATTATTACAGTAAAATTATTAATCAATTAAATTTCTACCGCATTAATTATTATCTATTTCCGCAACAATATTTCTTATCACGAAATAATGTTAATCTTTCAAGAGCAAATTGTAATAAAGTAATAGCATAGATATAAAATCTGCACTAATTAAATTGTTAGTAACATGGACGGGAACATTGTCCAGAACGCAACTTTTTGAACAGCTTCTTATAAATTAAATAAATACAAACAACAAGAGCATAAATAAAAAAGGAATGCTATTAGAAATATCTTGAGAATATACTATAGATGACTGTTCATATATTTATGCATTAGAAGATTTTCTCGCGCGTAATATTCCTTTTATGTTGTACAGAATTTTAAAACTTTGAGGAATTAAACTGAAGGACAAAATACGGAAATACGATTTTTTCCTAGTGAAAATTATAAGGCAAAATACATATTGTGTAAGATTTTCCAATTCTCATTTATCACTTTCCGAATCAAAAATATTTATATTTTTAATTTGACATTCTTTTGTATGGGGATGTAACTTTAGCATCTTGAATCCTAATAATATTGACAATATTTTCATCAAACTCCACGCACTATCTACCCACTTATCAAGTTTTATAAGAAGGCTTCCTAAGTGCGCGTAAACTTTACATTGTAGTAGAAAATCTTTAGTGATAAAGCCTTTACTTTTAAACACGTGAACTTCACTATGTTTCCTTTGAAAACTAGGATAATTGAAAAATAATGGTAGTCTCATTGGAGAAGACTGTTACCTTTAAATTTATGCATCTAACAATTAGTTGGTCACATTAACAATGATGAGCCAATTATGAAATCATATTTTAGCATTTTTCATTTTTATTGATTCTAATGTTTTTAAAGTGAAATTTCAAAAAACAAATACAACAATGATACAAAAAAAAACTTAAGACAAACAAAGATAAGTCTTAAGAAGCAACTAATCAAATCATTTTTTTATATAACAGAAAATATTAAAATTGAAAATTTTTCTATTTATAAATTCTTATATGTTAAAATTTTGTAGTTAATAAAACAGGGAGACATTATTTTCTAATGAAAATGTATTAAAATATTAGAGTTTAATTTCAGATAAAAGAGAATATTAATAGTAAGGAAACGATATAAAGTGTGGTGATAAAAAATTTTAAAACTCAAAACTGTGCGAAAAATTCATATTTAAGAAGTATTAAAAAATAATGATTATGAAATTGTCCTCTGCCACAAATATTGAAAAAAGAAATTACATTTGAAATAAACTGCATTTTATCCTATTAATCAATATTTTGTATATAATAATTGATTTATACTGATAGAAATATTATTTAAAATTATATCAGCCCATTCATTACGAAGAAAAAAATTGGATGGAAGAGCAATATTCTGTTGGATGTGTTGCAATGTACCCACCTGGTTTCTTTACTCGATATGGCAGGTCAGTATTTCGAAAATTAAAATGTGCATGAAACTTGTTTGTAAAACATTTATATCAATGCAATTTCAATTAAAAACTTCATTTAAAATATTCTATTTATTTAAACTCAAATAGTTTTGAGAAAAAAATTATGAATAGTAAAGAAAACTATCACATAATGGGATATTCACCTTTTCATGAAATAAATGTAATTTGTACATTAAACATTTCTATTTATATATTCTTCAATGGTACATGAGCTGAAACAAAGTCCGTTTATGTGACCAATCAAGTTTCTTGAATAGATTCCTTACTTTAAAATTTTATCTATGTAAAAGTATGTGAGACATGTATATTAATAAAAAATTAAGTAATTTTTTTCAGTACTTATGCATTGTGTTATAAGATTTCAGTTAGTCACATTCACTAAATTATTAGTTCAGAAAAAATTGTATTTGTTGAGAATATGTTGTATAAATTGAATAACATCAGACTGCGAGATTTAAAGTTTCTTAACTTTATTTATTGATTTCGATTATACATTAAAATTTTCTAAGCTGGATTTCATCGAATAATAAATAACTAGAAAACTTTAAATCTTGATTATTGTAAATACCTACTCTAAATCTTTAAGGAGAAAATGTTTTAGTTTTGTGGTATTTCTACACTAAAACCTTGCATGCTGTTGTATATCAACATATAATAATTCCTTATATTTGTAAACAACACATTCTATATTGTAACTTAGAACAACCATGCCTTTATTTATAACAAATTTTATCTTTTTCTTTTTAACTATGTTTCCCTTAACGATCTTTTTTTTTAAAAAAAAATTAAAAACTTTAAGCCAAACAGTTTGTGCAGTTGTTCTCCATGGTGATAATTAAGTAATTGTTAAGTGAATTAAATTTATCTACTCAAAATACTCCACACGTATGCATTCACACAACAATACACTTAGCAATTACTTCAGTTTTCTGTAACGCTATTATTATCATTAAATCTGTTTATTTTCGTATATCTTTCACTTTTCAATGATTTCAAAATAAGTTTTTTTTTCTCAATATTACTACAAATAGTATATTTAAATATAACAAGCATATATTTATAAAAGTTTAGATAAAGTTATTTATTTCGTGTTCACGTGTAATATAATGATCTTGATTCTTAATTATTGTTTAATTTTTCCTGAAAATGTACTTAGTTTTTCAATTTTTCATTCGTTGTTTTACTTACGTCCTTAGAATATGAAAATTTGACAGTTTTAATCATAACTCTAAACATAACTTGCTCCAGCGATAAAGCTGAAATAATCTTTTTCAGCGTATTACGTACTCCTGTGGATCGACTCTATTTCGCCGGCACTGAAACTGCTGTGCGCTGGTCTGGGTATATGGATGGGGCCATCGAAGCCGGGGAAAGAGCTGCTCGCGAAATTTTATACAAAATGGGCAAAGTCAAGTATGATCAAATATTTCAAGAGGAACCTGAATCTGATGTGAGTAAAGAATCAGTCGATTTTAATAAAAATATTTTTACTTCTCTGAATAAATATTAAGCTCATTAAATGCTGTTGTATTATTCTACAATTATTATTCTACAATTATTATTCTACAATTATTTCTGCATTCATTTAGAAGAGAACCATATTTCACTTAATTTAACATAAAATTATCAACAGTAGTATTATTATTACAGATACTAATATTAAAAACCAATATAAATTCAAAGGATAAAACTCAAGAAGTTTGAGGAATGATATTTGAAGTTATTATATTGATAAATTATTCTTAAAGCACACACACACAAAATAAACTTTATGATGTATTATTATTCGAATGTAGAAAGCTGTAACTAAATATGTGAAATAACTTCTCATTCTGTTAATCTTTAGAGATTATAAAAATCATAATAATGATTAACGAAAATATCAGGGAAAAAATCATACTTCGACAAGTAAACATTTCCCAACTTTTATTAAATAACAATATTTATTAGTAGTTCAATTAATATTTTTGATTTGATTCTTGTTAATCATGCTTTCATATCTTTAATTTTTTTGCTCACTAATTTCAGTATTCATTTAAAATCAAATTATGTTAGGAAAACTAAAATTCAAAATCTGCTTTACAGAAAATTTTATATAAAAGGATAAATTAATAATCGTTAGAATTTGTTCAAATTAATTTATCATTGTTGTGATTAAATTACGAAATCAATATTAAGTTTATTCAAAAACAAAGGGTCTCATAAATCTAATAGATATTATAATTCAGGATCCCCTTCTCTGAAATTTTATATTCATCACTCGATCACGATTTTAAAGCAAGAAACAGTTTCAAAATATGCCTTTTACTGTCATCAATGTTTATTTTATATATGACAATTTTCAATAACATGATTCTAGTTTCCGAAACATATAGTTATGTCATGTAATATTTGAAAAGTACGATAACAGCTTTAAAATAAGCTTAGAATGAAAATATTTTGTAAAATTTGACTCAACCGAAGAGTTAAAACACGTTCTGACTGTCTCCATAGTTTGACACTTAAACCTACCTATATGTCGTGGGAGGCACGTGATCCAGTGAGGAAAGTATGTAATTTATTCCGAAGAATGTGAAGCATCATTGCAACCATTACGTGTGTGTTTCATGCAAAAGGCTTCTGATCTAAGAAACTTTGACATGCGATAAAATTGCAGTGACTCGAAGGCTTGAAAAGAGTATCTTTAAAACTGTGTAGTTCATTGGATGGCCGCATGCTGTCCCACCATATTGCTGACTATCCAATAAGGTATCAGAAGAAAAAACTGACTTTCTTCCTAAAATAAAATCAATGACAGACATTGGCTTAGTTAACGACTGAATACAATGGGAATCAAAGTAAAAGTGTTTCTAAGTGCACTAGTTAGTGGTATTTGTTTCTTTTTATAACCGGTTTTATTTTAAGGAGAGGAGCAATTTCCACCATCCTGTCTCTTTAATGATGATGTATAAATATCCAACAATGGGGTGTCTACTACTCGTCTCACCACCATTCATCTACTTGGCATAAATATTAACAAAACAAACATTAGAACAGCCAATGATCCGTGCAGTTTTGTTGATATTTATTCTTGAGTCTTTAGACCATCACAATCTCTCTTTTACAACATTCAATTAGATCAGCATCTTTTGCATGAAACTCGTATGTAATCTTAGAAATAATGTGCTTCACTCTCTTCCGAATGAATTATGTATTCTTCCCACTGTATCACGAATTTCCAACCAAATTTAGGTAAGATCAATGTCAAATTATAGAAATAGTTATAATGTTTAAGCGCTTCAGTAAGCATGAGATTATAATTGTCAAAAGAAATTATCAGTATCTGACAGTAAATCAATGAATTACAAGTTGAAAATTCCTAAATAAATATTAAATGTAATGCATTATCTAATCTGGAATAAATTTTTCCTTATTTTTCCATTATTTATATCAAGAATAATTTCTAAAATTCCTTTATATCGAAAATTTCTCCATGTGAATAATATTTGCTAAAAACGCTTTGGAATATTTTTATTATATTGCAATCCTAATTAAAGACCCATCCGAACACTAAAATAAATGCCACTATTTATTGATAAATTTGGTCTTCAAACAAACCGCATAATTTCAAAAACAAAACGCAATTATTGACCTTAGATTAAAATCATATGCATTTTATTTAAAAATAAAAAAGTGAACGCTCTTATTTTAAATAAAATGTTTTAAATACTATACATCAAAATTAAAAATGTGAGTTTCCAACATTATTTCGTAAAGGCAATTCATTCAAATGGAGATCCTAAAGAAACATTTTATGGAGTTTAACTCCTCTAGAAAAACGTAAGTAATTTCCGAATCAAGCTACTTTTTAATTGCGATTTATATTGTTTTCTTCGCGTATTCATAAATTTCGATTTCATTTAATTGGAACGTAACTTAATATTAAATGTTAATATTGCCTTATTAGCAAAGGTTACTCATACATAATAATTAAATCATATGCAAGAGTATTTCAGTTAGACTTTACACAAATTTATTAAAAGTATTTAACTGACATGATAAATTTATTTACTGTGTTTCATTTTTAGAATATAAAGTAAAATAAAGGTAATTTTTAATTATAAATTAACAGAAATTGATTTATATAAAATAACTTGATTAATATGAGTTCCAAGCGTATAAATTTCACAGTGATTATTTATGTTGTCTTTGTTTCTCGTCTACATAATTTTATGCTTGTAGATTTTTAAGATGGTGGCAACTTCTTCTCGTTCATAGGTAACAAAAAGGAAATTAATAAATAATAAGAAGCATTATCAGAAGTTATTTTGTAATCAAATTTGAAAAATAGTATATAATATATAATATAAAAAATATATGTTTAAATTAATAGTTCATCTATAATTTTTTAGCTATTTCATTCTATAATAATTATTGGCCCAATTTATTAATCTGAAAATTCGTTAAATTGGCTTCATATTTTACTTGCTAAATCTTTTTCACGCTATCATATAAAAAGTATTTTTGATAATTGGTTTCCTCTTCTTGTTTACTTATGCTAATTCAGAAATAGAAACCAAATTATTAATTTAAGTGGATAGGAAAGTTTAATTTTTTTACAGTCACTATGCTTCAATTATAATCAAAAACTCTTACAATGCTTCTATTATTATCAAAAATAATTTAATAATTATTGAACCTTTATTCTTAAATTATGAATTTCTGTTAAATTTGACTTTTTATTAAATTTAAAATTTTTACATAACATAATTAAAAAATAAAATTCATCGCTAAATGTATTTTATATTAGAAAGCCGTGTAAAAATACACTTTTATTATTCATTAATTACGTCTGAAAATAGGCAAAACATAATAAAAGTTCTTATACATGAGATAGCTAGTATATGATATCACATATGAAAGGGATTATATTATACATTATCTTGATTGTTATCATTATATAAAAATATAAGAAGAGAGCATTTTTTAAAACATGAGAGCTTCATTATACAGAATATAATGAGATACAAAATGTTATGAGTTGTTTTCAACAGAAATTCAGATCTTTGCTATTAGTTCCATAGTTTCTTTATTTTCCTGTAGAGTATTTTAATAAAAGATTCTAATCAATAAGAAATAATCTATCTCTATAAGAAAAAAATGATTTTAAATTCATTTTTTCAATGAACATGTTTGAAAATCTACCACAGAAATGTCCATTAAAATAAATTTAACATATTTTTCTTGAAATAATATCATTAAATCAGTTCTAATTTATTTATTTTCGATCTTGCATTCTATATATATATATATATATATATATATATATAATTTGTTGCTTTTTAAACAAATATTGTACAGGAAACTTAAAACTTATTAACAAAATGTAAATAAAAATCAAATGTTATTAATATTAAAAGCTCTGAGTGACAAGCAGCTTAATAAAGCATCAATCAAAACAGTTCACATAATATAATTATAAAAAGCTGAATACATTATTTTGTAAAAAATATATACCTTCACACAAAATCTTATCTTACTTATATATATCTATATGTATTTCATATATTCATAAATTATATGTATTATGTGATTTTAATGAAGAATTAGAATTGTATCCTAATCTATAAATCTAACTTCTAACTATACAGTTAGAACTATTTTCAAATTTTAATTCTGTTTGCAGGATGTCGTATCATTACCATTCAAGACAACTTTTGCTGATAAATACACACCTTCTATAGCAGGGTTCTTGAAAATAATGACTGTATCATCCCTTGGATTAATATTTTGCATTTTATTAAGAAATGGAAAGTATTCAAGATTCATCAACAGTGATATATTTTTAAAAATGAAAAGGTTTTAATCTGAATCCTTTAATAATATCCGAATGAAACATTGAAATTTTTATGATGTTTCTTAATATCTGAAAACAATGTGATACTATTATAAATAAAATGTGGAATGAAGAATATGAAATAAACTTTATTACATATACTTTTTGTTAATAATATTTTGTAGTTTTTTTTCTGGCTTTTGTTGGGGGGAGGGGAAGGAATAATAGGATGAACAAAAAAATGTTAAAATTTTAACATAATTTTGTAGTTTTGTGTAATATAAAAAAGAGATAAGATAAAAAAAGATTATATTTTTGGTGTAATATAATAAATTAAATCATCGTAATGCATTTTTTCATTAATTAATTTCTTAACATTATCATTATTATAATTTTAAAAGAATGGGTATAACAGATAGTATTTAGGATTTATATTCTTAAATTTAATACTTCCAATAATTTTAAAATCATTTAAAATGTATAGCTTTTGTAAGCAAATAGATACATCAAGATAATTTGTTCTATAAATTTGAGTTTTCATTGTATATAACCATTAATCTTAAAAATTTAATAATTTTAAAAACTTATTTAGATCATTACAAGTGCTACATTTAAAAGAATATTTTTAATTTTAAATTATTATTTCTAGTCTGAAAGTAAAGTTTGTACATTTACTATGTACAATTTTCTGTATCATTAAGTTTAAAAAAGTCCATGTTGAAAGAGAAAGCAAAAATTGCTAAATAAAGTCATGATTTTCTATTAAAGATTTTGATTAAAATAAATCAATAAGAATTAGATTATTAGAAGTAAAATTGTTTGATTACGAAAACAAATTAAAAAAGTAATCTTTTCATAGGCAATATTACTATAGTTTTAATTGAAAAATAAGTCATACATCCTTCTATTCTATTTACTTTCAATAAATTTCAGTAAATACCGTATTTTTAGATTTTAAAAAATTATTTTAAACAAAAATCGATCACGTGTAAGTTAATGTAATTAGTAGGTGAACGTATAAATTGCCAATATTTCTGTTTCGTAACTTATAATCATTCATAATAAAAAATTTATAAAAGAAAATATTCAAGATATCTGATTATATATTCCATAGCAACAAAAAATCTAATAAAACAATCTTTTTACAAGCAGATTATTCAGTTTAAACTCTTAATCATTGATTTTTAATTAATGTTGCTTAAATTTTAAATCAAAAAAATATAGCTCATTACTGTTAATTTAAATCAATGGCACATTATTCTTTACAATTTAAATAGAATTACTTAAATTTTAAAATCGACGATTAAAAATATTGCAATTGAACAAATTTAAGTCTTAATTAGTTATAAAATATCTGAAACAATCTACATTGATTTAATTTAAGCATATTTTGACTAAATGCATTCGAAAGCATATATTTCATTCAATATTAATCAAATTATAAATAAAAATGATACAGGATACCATTCGAATATTTGCATATTTAAAAGAAAAGCTTATTATTCATTATAATTTTAATAGACTTCTCTACATTTTTGGAATACACACACATATATACAGGAATAAACATTTTGATGCATAAAATGTGTAAAAAAATAATTATAAATTATTTTATCGTTATCTAAGTTAATTTTATAGCAAATCAGAGAAATTATGTTATTATTAATTTATTTAACTAATTTTTTTAAATTTCTTAATTCGTATATTTCCACAAAACAATGATCAATGCTCACATGAAAATCTTTTGAATGACACATTTAACTGAGTTCTCAGCGGTACATGGAAGTGCATCTTAATTTCGTCTCTGCAGAAAATAATATTTTAACTCTTGTTCCATGATTACAGTGTCGTTAGAAAAATTTGAAGTATTTTAAATAACTCTCCAAATTATTAAAAATTTCTTTACCTACAACAAGAGATTGAAACTATTTGTTAGTTGACATAAAAATTTGATATCATTGATCAAACTGAAATGCGGCAAAAGGTAGTCAAAAAAGTTCTCTTCTCAACTTCATTTAAAATCTTTTAATTTAACCGAAAATATTTCATCAACGAACCATGACGCTTCAGCTTAACATCGGAATACTTCCTGTAACTCAAAATATTTTCATTTTTAATAAAAAAGAGTTTCGGAACTTCATTAATCATAAGAAAATATTGCTAGTGTTGACAGCATTTTACTAAATAAACATAATCAGTTCTTGTAAGAATAGTGTTTATTCGCAAGTTAGAAACATCTAAAAAAATATTATTTTGGTTTATTGCAAACGATCTTAACATTACAGTTGTTTAAAAAATGACTGACGATAGAATAATTAATCAAACCTGTAACTTTCCCGTTGTTCATTGTTATCAGATAAAACACACAGCTTAAATAGGTAAAAAATTCTTGTTTTAAAATATTAACTCCAACTAACACGCTCTAAGCGATGATTTTATGTAATTTCTTTTAAAATTCTGTATGTACTTTCCTTATAATTAATCTTCCACATTCTTTTCTGTTTTAAAGTGAAGAATGTATTTTATGTGTTCTAAGCAAGAAATTCCTATGATTCACACTTTTTTTCAGTTTTACTAACATAAGTTGTTCTTAAAGTTACATGGAATACATGTCAGCTAAGTTAATTATAAAATATTAAAAGAAATTTCGTTACTCTCAAATTTAATAAACACTTTTAGGTAGGTACTTCAAGTTAATTTATTTCTTTTCATGTTAAAGAATAACATAATAGTGCTCTTATTATATCATTTGAATTGCTTCTAATATCACTAAAAGTGCAAATCATCATAAAACTTAAAGATTTTATCTCATTGAAAATAAATACATTAGTTTTCTTTTCAATTTTCTATAAAATATAAAATATTTTCTTTATATGACCTAACTTCAATTACACAATTTATTAATTATTCAATTACAAAATTCAATTATACAATTATGTATTAAATGAAAAGGAATACGAAGTATTTAAGCAGAATAACAACATTTTTATTTCTGTTATCTATCACATACAATTTTAGGTTCAAAATACAACAAAACGCTTTTTATTGGGAAATTAATATATGCGCTTTTTGGCTGATTAATTATTTGCATGACAAAGGTATTTTAAGCAATCCTATGAATGTAATTATCAGTCATGAATTCTTACTTATCTGATATTCCACTTCCTCAGACGTAACACAGAAGAGATACTATCGAAATTTTGCAATAAATCAGCTTTTTGTTGTATAACTGATCCGGCGAACCTATGGGAGTGATAATGAGACTGTTTAAAGGGCTCTGTGAAAATGGTTTAAAAACTTTATATGAGGAAAACTGGTTTATTATTATTATATTTTGGATTGAATCGAATGACATAAACTGATTGGGGAGCTTTTTGCCAGCAACAGACTGCAATGTCATGAAAAAGAAGAAACTATTTTAGTTAACTCCATTGAATTTATGAGAATTTAGATAGTAACTCCATTTAATCGTAGTATTTTAATAGGCACTTAATCATCAAAACTATCAAAAATAGTTTTTTTAAACATTTCTTTTGATATTAAAAGCTTGAGATGAATTAGATACTAAACTACAATCCATATAAATTAATACAACTGTGAGAGTTAAACTTGGATTTTTTATATTTTCATTATCTAATAAATACTAGATTAAGATAAAATATAAGATTAATATAAGATTTCAACATTAAATATTCAAATATTTGACAAGAAAAAATTTTATAAATTTTTTCTAATTATATTTCTAATTTTATAATTTTTTTTATAATCATATCACATGTAAAATATAATAATTTTACCGGTGCTATGTTTATACTTTTAAATGCACCTGTTTATTTTTTAAGCAAAAAATTCTAAAAAATTGAAAATTGAATTATGTAGTAATTAAATTATATGAAAATTACACTAAACGTTATTTATTTTTACACATAACTTTGAAATAATGTTTTATTTATCTCTAATTCAAATTTTATTATTTTTTGCTAAATATACAGTTTATATATATATATATATATATATATATATATATA
>JAPDSC010054882.1:544077-583125 GCA_026290005.1 Latrodectus geometricus
TATATATATATATATATATATATATATATATATATATATATATAAAAGTAGTATATGCAAAATACAGCTTTTTTATTAGTTGCACCAGTATTGTCATCTATTTTTGATCTGTATTGTCAAGAGAAGCCGAAGGAATAGTCGACGGGTTGATATGTAGTGCATGAAAGACCAACCATAAAATATGTTTATTCTTCCAAGCATTAATCATTAGAGGGCACAAAAATCCTTCATATTGCTTAGCATGACTTTCAAAAATCCATTAATTTTAAATATACATGATACTATTTGGATTTCTCCCTGAACGATTAGCGAAATCACAGAACAAAAATACCCATTTTCAATAAGAAATAACTCTTCCATGAATTGTGTCAATTATTGGTAAGTATTTCCTGTTCCTCGAGACTTAAATCAATATGTTGAGAAAAACTTAACTTTACAAAACAATTTTCGAGTGAAAAATCCTCCGTATATCTTTTATGCAGTGTCTCAGTTATAATTTGTTTTACGTCTCCAAATGGAGTGGGATGCTAAACCTTGGCATATTCCCATCTATTCTTCCTTTTATTGGCTTTGATGTTTGTAAGAGCATTCCTTCTTGGTATTACAATATTAATGGCTTGCAAAGAATATATAAGGAAGTTATTCTAAGACCAAATTTTTATTAAGAAATTAAATTAATTCACATTTTATTAATAAGAAAATTCTTTTTAATTAATTTAAATTTGTTATTTCATTATATCTTGTTAATTTTAACTTGGTAAGTGGCTTGTTAGTTTCTTTCTTACTTATAAATATAAAATTAATATTTCAAAGACTAATTTTTAATTAAGATTAGACTCTGAAATTATCAACTTTTAGTCATTTTGTGTTGTTTTTAATCAACAATCAGCATTGCTGATTAAAAAGCTATGTTTCTAGTATTTCTCTTTAATCGGTCTTGCTATATTAAATTAAAAATTCTTTTAGTATAAAAATTGTCTAAAGATAAAGTAATTATTCTAAGCGTCATTTAAATTATAATTATTCTGAAAATCTTATTGTTCTAACTTGTATAAAATTGATTATATTATAAGTTTTATTTTATTATTTTTTGAACGGACTATATTATAATTTTCAAACGTTTAATGATAAGTTTTTAACGATATAATATAATTTGTATGTAATAACTTCTACATATATTTATAACGCTTCAAATTCAAAATCCTACTATTGAAAACATTTTCCATATGTAATAACATTTCAAAAAATATTTTTATGTAATTTGTGTAAAAAATATCAAAAAGAAGTAAATTCATTAACTAACACAATAAAATTATCGAACTGTTTCTCAACATTATTGTTTTCAAAAGAACTTAAAGAGTTATTTATTTTTCATATTTGAATACTTTATTTTTCATATTGAAAGAAAATAACATTCAAATACATTATAGCATGTGATGTTTGTAAAAATCATAACGTATAAAATTTGTGTGTAAAAAATGATTTTAAGTAAAGGAATTATATCGTTGCTATCAACGCATATTACATTTTTCAACCTTTCAAGTTTCTAGATTCTAATACTTTTTTTAATCTTAATCGAATGTTTTGTAGTTTTTCTGATGTCATTGACATCCAAACTGTATATCTCTTCTCTAGAAGTAACTTCATATAATTAATTTTGCTTTTACAGGGTCAAAGGACACGAATCAAGCCGACTGCAGTTCCCAAATATCGAAATCCTTTGGTGAATATGGATATTAACAACATACTATATTTAATGGATAAAATGGGGGAAGAGGTATTTGTCCTTTCACATCATTTTCTTCAAAATTTAATACGAGTATCACATACACGTTTCGGAATAAAATTCATTATTATTTTTGATTACTTAAGAGATAAATACTTATAAGAAATCAATGATTTTTCTATACTGAACTTTTTGGCGATTAGAAAGAAATTTATTTCTTTACTTAATATTTTAAAAATAATGATGATGATTTAATTTAAATATTATTAAATTTAAATATATAATTTATAAATATATTTTATTATCAGATTATTAAAGTCTACTAATTCACAGCTTGACAATTGATGTATATATAGGAAGATATATATATCTTTCAGATACCTGCAGAGGCTCCGTGGAACGCTCCTCATGCTGATGAATGGGATACAATGACTTACAAGGATTTCTTATTGAAAAATTGCTGGACCCAGTAAATTCCATCAACCTCATCATATTATATATAATATGTTTACGATTTGGAAATAGTTACTCTTTAAATTATCTATCTAAATACTTGGCGACTATCATTAATTTTAGTTTACATTTAATGTACGTTAAAACGAAAATTCTCTGCCCAAAATATTTATACAAATAAACTTCTAAATTTAAAATTATAAGATGTATTTCTCAAAGTGAACATTTAATTTAAAAATCTAAGTAAAAGATATAAATTATTATCTTAAATTGATTCAAAATTGCAGTGTATTTTTTCTACGTTTTAAAGTGATAAATTTCAGGCTGTTAATAAAACAATTGCAAATTTAAAAATAATTAGCTTTTACAATCTTCATTACAAATTTTGTTCATGAAGAGCTCATTTATTTTTGATCTTATACCTTTCTTTGTAGGGGAGCTATTGACTTTTGCCAAAATCTTATAACACTTGTTATCACATCAGAGTCTTATGAAGCCTCCTTGTTAAGCTTTCTGTGGTACATAAAGCAATGTGGTGGCACTAAAAGAGTTTTCTCCACTTCAAATGGAGGACAGGTGAATAGATTTTCAAGCAGCTGATTACATTTTTTACTAACGTATATATTCTATTGGTATTTGATAAAAGTAATGAATAAATAAATTTTTCTCTATAAAGTCTGAGAGTACAGTTTAACCCTTAATCATAAATAGAGTATTAATTCTTAAAGCCTTATTAATTTACTCATTTAAACAATGTAGATGACAAAATTTCACATTGATTACGAGAAATTATTTTTTAAATTTACTCTAACGATAAGTGGATGGACGTCGATAATTTTCATTTTCATTTAAAAGAATGAAATTCCGAAGCAACGACTTCAACTCCTCTGTTAAAACTTCTATTTAATGTGCCTGAAATAAATCCTCCTAAAGGAGAAGAAATAATAAATTTTGACAAAGTAATATTTCAAATTAAGTAGTAATATTTCAAATTCAAATGAAATGTCATGTACAATAAATATTAAGTTTCACTTACTAACATAAGTGAAATACTTAAATTTTACTATTAATATTTGATTATAAATATTTTATAATAAATTTTACATCCATTTGTAGTAATTAAAATGGATAAATATCTAATATTTTATCTATTTAAAAGAGTATTTTTAAAAATGTTTTTCTTATTTGACATACACTTAAAGAAGCCTGGTGGCGTAGTGGTAGCATTTTGCACTTCCAACACACAGGTTCGATCCTTAAATTGGGCAAGGTTGACTCAGCATTTCATCCCTTCTATGGATCAATAAAACTGAGTGCCAAGCATGCTTAGAAATTAAATCATGGGAACTTTTTTTCTGTGTCTAGCTGACCACCTAACCAGGAAATATGTTTCGCACCGCATAGCCCTCGATCAAGAAAACAGATATTGGTATTGAAAGGCTTGTCCTCCCGATGGGCTTTCGTGCCACAGGGTTAACTTTAGCTTAAATATACACTAAATATATATAAAATACTCTAAATGAGTTGAAGTTGAAAACTGTTAAGAGCTAAATTTTCCTATCATTTTAAAATAATGTGTGGTAATGTTTTTAAAAGAAAGTTTATAAGTAATAAGTAATTCACTAAAAATAGTAAAATCTTTATAATGAGGATAAAACTAAAGATTTTAATATCAAATAATGTAATAAACATTTAAATGTGTATTTAAAAATATATTTCATTTCATTAAAAAGTTTTTATTAATATAATACATGAAAAATAATAGGAAAAGATTATATAAATGTTGGATACATAAATTAACATTTTAGTAGATTTCTAATTTTGCTATTGTAAGAAAAATTAAATTAATCGAAATTTTTTTAAGAAAAGTAACTTTGAAATCATTTTTAATTCCAAAGATAACTTCTTCTAAAAATTACAAAATTATTTTACTTTCAAAGCTATTTTTCTTTAAAGATTTTTTTTATCATTGCCCATTAAACAACGAAATTTTCTTTTTTATTAGAAAATCAAATTTACTCTTAAATCTCTTTGTAGATTTATTTCATTTAAATTTACAGGAAGCAAGATGAAAATTTTAAAAACAATTTAAAAATAAATATCGATATTTCATTGCGACACAATATGGAAAAATTTCTCTCATTGTATGCATTTTGTATTCAATCACAATTCATAAAGCATTGTAAATATAATAATTTAAAACCGTAAAATAAAATAAAAAAATTATATTAAAGTTAATCATTAATATATATTAATATGAATTCAATAGGAAAGAAAGTTCAAAGGGGGATCACAGCAGATTAGTAAGAAGATAGCTGAAAAATTAGGAGGTAATTTTGTTTTTCCTGAATTTAAATCTAAATGAGTGAATGAAAAAAAATGCAATTAAATACCTTTACTGCACAATGCATAACTTAAATCTATAAAAACTTTTTTTGGATTTCAAATTAAGAACCAAGTTATAATATATTCTTTAAATATAAATTATTTAAAAAATTAACACTCAAATCTATAAAATTGGCAGTAATTTATATATTTAAATTAAGTATTTAATTAATAACATTGATAACTTATCTTTGCTCTCTTGAAAAACTTTGAAAATTGAAAAATTATGAATTACCATTAAAATATTGATCATTAAATTTGAGTCATAAGCACAAGTTCTAAGATGTTTTCAATTAAAATGTACAAAAAATACTTATGATTTCAGGTTAATTATCAATATTTTATAAAAAGAAACGTTTATAATTTTTTTAAAAAAACATTTGTAGGTGAAAATTATTTGCATTATTTATATAATAAGCATATACATATTTATATAATAAGCATACACATAATTTCTAATTTTTACCTATAAGAGCGTATTTTTATATTTGAAATACATTCTTCATTATTATTATAGAAATTGCTATTTATGCATAATGAAATTTTGCTAATGACATTATACATCATGTGCTTATTATTCAATGATCTTATTTGGTATTTTAAATCTTAATATATAGAAATGATTTCATATGATTAGAGGGTTTTAGCTAATTAAAATTAATGCTTAATTAAAAATTCCTTAATTAAAGTAATGGAAAATCTACTCAGAATAAAATAGAATAAAGTAAATTATTTAATTAAAGTAATGTATTAATTGTCAATTAGAGAATAAAGTGAAATTTAGATAAAGCTTAGAAAACTTCAAACTATAATTATTACGTCCTACATAAGAAAATAAATACTTGTTTCTAATAAGCATTTAGTAATAAAAAAAAATTAAATTCCATTTTTAACTTTCTAAATCAACAAAAAATATAGTGTAAAATTTTTGTCTGTAAGACTTTATTGAAAAACACATTAAAGTAAACTTATTTTCTGCTGATTCTATTTATCAATTAATTTATAATTTAAGTATTTTATAAAAAAAATAAGGTAAGAATTTTTTTCTGATTAATTCTTAATTACATAAAAAAGGATATTTTTACAATTCTATGAAAGTAAAAGATTATAAGATTTTATCATGTACTTAATTATTAAATATATTAAGTTTCATTTAATTCAAAAAATTTTCATTAAGATTCTTAATTAATGTTTTTCTTTTAATCTATAATAATTTTTCCCTTTGCTATTACCATTATTTTCAATGATAAATTATTTTTCGATTCTGTAACATTAATTTTTTCAACTTTTAGAAACAAGTGCTGAAATACATATGTAGCTTTTTTAAATACAATAATGTACTTTTATTTCTAAGTTATAATGCTTTCATCTCTCAAAATTAACATAATCCAATTTTCGTAAGTTATTTTAGAAAAAAATGCTGATTTTTTATATGATTGTATGGAATATGATTATATGGAAATGTGATTTATTTTTTCTTTACATAATTTCTCTCAATTTTTTATTTTTATTATTTTACAATTTTTTATATAGATTCGGTTGTTATTAAAGATAGTCCAGTGATAGGAATAAATCAAGAATCTAAAGACTCTATTCTAGTAAAAACCTTGAGTGGAGAAGAATATAAGGTAAATATATGTGTGTGTGTTTGTGGTACCCATCATATTCTTACTATTCCTAGTCATTATTTTTATTATTTTTAAAATATGTTTTCCTTTTAAGCAATTAAATGAAACTATGTAAAATAATGCTCCTATGTAAAATAGACTGCTGAAAAATTGTTTGTTCTAAAGAGATTAAGAAAATTATGTTGGAAAAGCTCTACTATTTTTTAACTAGAGGATATAAGGAAATATAAATAAAGTTTTAAAATAAGCCATAGTTTATGCTAAAGATTTTTAGAAAAAAGAAATGTTTGTGAGAAGAAATTCATTTTACTATTTATGATATTGGTTAAATTATTGTAAATTTTAAAGCATATTAGAATGATATATTATCTAAACAGTAACTAATGAAAGTTAATTTGATTAAATAACTAGGACGCTTATATTTAATTTGAAATTTTATATTTAATTTGAAATTTTCTCTCGAATGAACCATTGTTGAAAATGAAAAGATGCATTTTATCTATTATATCATATTTACTCGTCTATCATTCTGACTGCTCTCCCCCTCATGATAAATGAAATCTTATCATTTCTTATTGATATTTTAAAATAACAAGTTTTCCAGAATGACAAAAAAAAATTGTGTTACCATGCTATGTACTATATGGCAGTTATATGACTTTATTTAACAATATAATTTTTAATGAAAATTTTACTAAAGATTTGCATTATCAACCCTCTTTCTACAATATCACAGGCTAAATATTTGTTAACTTGATTTAATTATTTAGTGTTAAGTAATATCAATATGATAAACTAAAATAAGGAAAATTAATCGGAATTACTTTTATTTCAACAAATCAAAGATTTGATGAACTGTCATACTGCTTGCTGATGGTTAGCAAATTCACTATTTTTTGCTGATTATATAAGTTAAACATCATTTTTCAAATTTCAAAAATGTAATATACATTCACATAATGTCTGCAAAAATTTTAATGTAAATATTTAAGGATATAAAAAAAAATTATATAATTTTGTATGGTTGAAAATCATACTCAATTTTGAAAATATGCAGTTAATATGCATATAATTCATTAATTTTGTTTTCTTTTTGGCCAAATGAAATGTGATTTCAAATTAATAAAAAATGCCTTATAACCTACTAAAAGGAAAACACTGCATTTTTAATAACGTATTTTCACTGACAACTCATTGTAAAGGTGAGAGCTAACAACTGTAACGTCTGTCATAATATTTCTATAAGCTACAAGATATTGTAATACAAGAGAAAAACAGCTCATTAATTTTAATAAAAATATTAAAATAAGTACATATTGATATCATTAAAGAGTAATAATTAAAAAGAAGAAAAATATCTTTTATAAAATTTTATTTGATTTCAAAAAAAAAAAATTTAACTATTTTTAATTTTTTGTGTTTTAGTTAACTTAATGTATTGTATCAAAGATTTGAAAAGGAATTTATGTTATAAATGAATAACTTACACGTAGATGTTTCCTTTGGAATCCATGTAAAGTACTCATACACAACAGTTCCGATAAAACCTTGCAAATAGAAAAAATATGAAAACATCGGCTCTAACAATAAAGTTTAAAATTTCACCATAATTATTGTATATTTGTAATGTTAAGCCCAAGTGTTTAATTGAACTTTGCACATTCAAGAAAATATTCATAAATAATTTGAAGTAAAATTTCTTGAATTATTAATCTCTAAGGTATCAAGCAGTTACGATTCAATGAAAAATTTACATTTTTGAAAAGGTAAAAATTTTTAAAGTAAATAATAATAGGTTTTATGTCAGATTTCCATTTAATCCTTTATTTTTCACAGACAAAGTACGTGATCCTAGCCTTGCAGCCCATTCTGCAAATGAAGATCCATTTTTCTCCTCCTCTACCCCCATTGAGGAATCAAATGATTCAGAGGATGCCGATGGGATCAGTCATGAAAGTCATAATTTATTATTCCCGTGCATTCTGGAGGGAAAACGGTAAGTATTTTAGTTAATCAAAAATCAATAAAGATATAAAATCATAGCATAATATAAATTAAGAGTTTGTATTCAAACTTTTAATTTATATTTTTATATAAGAGTTGAATTACGAGATTTAAGAACTGATGATGTTTTTAAAGAAGCAAATATTTATGGCATTTCTATAGCCTTTTACAAACTTAAAGGCATTTTGAAAATTTTGTTTTTGATAAGAAACTTGTACAATTACATTCACTGGATAGTTTAATTACTTTCAGGACTTTGTGGATCCATGTTGATACAGGGTGGGGAAAATCATCCCGTGTTCTATACTCTGGATGATACAAAACCAGATGGCAGCTTTCCTGCAATTATCGGGTAAGTAACATATATTTTAGATGTTAACATTATTAAATATATGTTTTTTAGAACTTTACTTATTTATGTTTACACTTTATTACCCAAATTTGTTTACTGGTCATTCATATTTGGTCTATATTTTTGCTTTATATTCATAAAATTTTCAATGGTCATCAATAATTAATAAATAAAAATAGTACTTTCATAATAACCAGTACCATATGGAGCATCATAGTTTGAGGAGCATCATAGTTTGAAGTTTGATACCAGGAAGCTTCTAATTAACGCACGTTTGACAGGACAACTGCGTCACACAAGTTGTGAAGCATGTTCTGTCCTTGTTGATGGGCGCGTCAAATAAAATATTCTCGCAACACAATTCCATGCCACATGTAATACTTTTATTTGCTTAAATGGATTTAATATCCTTCCCTGACCGGCAAGCTCTTCATTTCTGAACCCCATCGAACACTTGATGGATTTCAGTGGCTGTAACGTGAACCGGGAATCCCTAGCGCAAACTGGTGATGATCTGTGCACATCAGTTGATATGGTTTAGCAATGGTTACCACAAGCAATCATCAATGGACTAATTGATAGAGCACCTCTCTAATTTGAAACTTTATACCTACCCAAGGTGGGCACATTAGATACTGAATAAATTGATATATAATGATTTTGACTATTTTTTAATCATTTGCATATTCATCTCATAACTATTACTCCTTATATTTGCATAACGCTCTACACGCATTATCAAATACATGTAGAGCGTTGCGCAAATATATATGTATTATATATATATATAAATAAGTGGGTGTGGATGCTTTTTACAAAACCAGAAAAATATAATTCCCACAAATTATGATTTAATATTATTTATCTTCAATTGAATCCCGATATGCTCCAAAAAATAATCTCACTTAAAAAATTAATTAAAACAACATAAGGTAATTGAACTGTATTAACTTTTTCTACATTCTACTTCGAAAACTGATAACTTTATTTTGTAAACTTCTGAAATTATGTTACGAATTTTAAATAATTCTTCAGTTTTATGAAGATAAACTTTGTTAGATTACATCTTGTTGTTGTAACAATGAAAGCTAAATTGAAAGCAAGTTTTTTAAATTGTATAATTGCACTTGTCCAAAACGTTTTCAAATGTTCTAAATTTTTCTCAAGTACAATATAATCCCTATCGTTTCGTCCGTTTTTTTTTTCTTCTTTTTTTTTGTATTTTTTCAAATGTATCACTCATTATTGAAATGTACTGTGTACTGTAGTCATTTATAGTTCTCTACAAAAACTATTGCAGGGAAAACATTTTTATGATTCCCTGTTATGAGTGTGGTTAAACTTTTATGTCCAGCATCAATAAAGAACCCTTTCTCCCTGTCTGAAAAGGAAGAAGTAAAATAGAGCTGAACTTACTTTGAGATTTAAATAATATGAAGTGTGCAAAATTAAAATTAAGATTTTAAGATAAAGCAATATTTATTCAGAAGTAAAAGACTGGAAACATTCCTTCTAGCATGGATCAATATAATGCAACTTTCATTGAAAAAGAATTTTCATTAATGCGTTTGAATTTTCAATTCACAAACGTATTACTTTAACATTAAAATTTAATGCTAGATATAAAAAAAGAATTTTGCAACAAATTTAGAAATTACTTACATTGGTGTATCGCATCCTGATCGCTGATAATTCGATCTGATGTACTTTATCCAGTACTTTGCTAATGATTTACTATAAACTGAAGCTTTCAACCAAACGAGCATTTGACTTTATTGTAAAATCCACAGTCATCAATGCAATTTCTAGAATTTATGAAAACTAAACACTATTTCAATTATTTTGAAGCAAGGAATTTATTTTATACATTTATTTAATAAAAACTTACAATTATTCTTATTTATAATTTCTATTTTCAATCTTTCTAAATAAATTTTAGAAATCTAAGTAAATTTGCTCTTATGAATTATAATGATATTCTTTTTGATTATTATTCATTCCTAACAGCATTGTTAATAAATTAATTCTAATTTTATAAAATAGAACGAAAAAATTATTAAATATAGAATTAAGTTACCGATTCAAATTGCAAAATCATAATATTTGATTAATTTACAGCTTTGATTTATTTTGTTGTTTTTCAGAATAATGAAAATATGTTTTAAATGACCTAAAGAAACATATAAACAATAAACATTTAATAATTTGATTTTTTGTTGCATTAGATTTATTTTAGCAGACAAGTGTAGAAAGATTTGTGATAAAAGTGCTGAAGAGAGGAAAAGTATTCTTGCCCGAAGCTTGGCTGAAGTCACAGGTTGTCCTGAAGCCTTAAAAGTGAGTGACAAGACTTTTATTACAAAAATAAAAAGAATTAGAGGATTAACAAATTCTTAATATTTAAATATATATATGATATGGAAGATAAATGTTAAATTCTAGTTGATTATATTTATAATGTAATTTAATTTATGTTTTATACTGTAAGGAATTTAGTATCAATTAATGAATAAATTTTTACTTTTATATTTAGTTATGCATTTTAAAGTGCTAAGTAAAATTATCATCATTATAGTTTAAATCATTTTATTCATTTTAATCAAGGAATTTTCAAGCATTCAAAAAACATTTTGCATTAGAATTAATGACAATTTTATTGATGAAGTTCTTGTTTCAAATATATTTCAATTCAGTTACCAGCAATAGATAACTCAAACAATTAGCATAAATTACTATAATCTTGATTTACGATATTATGTAACTTAGTAAAAAGTAGTACTTGATGACTCTTATCTTGTTCTATAATAACAACAAAAGAAATTAAATATGGAATTTAATATTTACTGTCTAAAAATTTAATCAAAAAGTAAACAATAATTTTACTCTACATTTTTCATTTTGTCACTTTTATCATTCTGTGAAAATATATCAAACATATATATTTATTTCATAGTATTCTACCTTTGTTGTTGTTACTTATGACACTTGGTGTAGCCAAGCTCGCCCATCAGGGACTGAGTGAATGAAGTCAGATATTGCGACTGGGCCAAAATGATTTTGGAGATTATTCTTTCTTTTTAATTTTTTTGTTCTTGAAGAGAGATTCCCTGTCTTTAGAGATTATAAATATATTGCTTGACTGAGACAGTGAAAAATATATGAGATCTTATTTAGATTTTAGATAGATTACAAAATTTTAAAGAAAATAAAGGTTTATTAATAAAATTAGTACAGCATTCAGATAAATAGTATTATTTTATAGTAATATATAAAAATTCTTATATGGTTGTTGTTGTTTCTGATGACACTTGGCAACGCCAAGCCCACCCGTCAGAGACTAGGCGAATGAAGTCAGAGAGAGAGCGTCTTCCGTTTTTAAATAGAGCACCCTCATACAAAGATGAAAATACGACTTTGGCTCATAGATGGCAGCACAATCTGTGTTTCCCAATTTAGAGATTGAAGTCAGAGAAGACCAATTACTGGCTCCAAATACACCCAGAAGTATTAATTTTGAAAGAGAATACATGGAAGATATTACGTGCCACAATCACCATTAGTGAACACGTCTGATCTTCGGCTAAGACGGGGTTTGAATTCACTATCTTCCAGTAACGAGAACGACGCCATAACAAACCAGACCACCACGGTCATTCTACCTTTATGGTAAAATCTTCATGAGATTCTCATGAAATCTAGAAATACAGTGGAATAAACATACGAACATCAACTACGTAAAGGTATGTACATAATAATTATCTGCCACAATTGCACCTCGGCATTTGCCTACGTAAGTAAAGTAAAAGACACACGGTTTTTTTTATTATTATTATTTCATTTTATTTAAATATCATGTTAAAATAGAGCTTCTCCTGTTATTTAGCCTTATTCTTTGTTACCCTTATAATAGATTCACATTTTTATCACTATACCAAAACAAATTAACTAGATTATTTTAAAGTGAAATTGGTTCTATTGGTAAAATAAAATAAGAATTTTCTGATGAAAAAAAATTTTAAAAAAATCAAAATAGTATAAAAAATATACTGTAATTAAAAATTGCGTAAATTAATTAAATATCTTCAGTAACAAAATTATTATTATTTATTAAAAAAAAATCCTATTATCTAGGAAAATATACATAAATCTTTTAAATGGAACAATTAACAATGTTTTTGGAATATTTCAAAAACGAACTAGCTAAAGTACTAATATATTTCGAAGTTTTAATTTTTAGAACTGACTTATTTAAGTTTAATTAAATTATTTTTTATTATCTTAGCCCGTCCATTACGAAGAAAAGAATTGGATGGAAGAACAGTATTCAGGTGGTTGCTATACTGCGATGTACCCACCTGGTTTCTTCACTCGATATGGCAGGTCAGTACTTCAGTTCACTTACAGAAAATATACAATACTAAAAAAATACTTTTGTAAATCCCCCTTAATTATAAATTTTTAACTTCGAAATAATTTTAATTTTTGATTAAATTGACTCTATTTTCAAATTTCTTTACCTTTTAATATTTAAATTGCATTATTTTTAAAAACTAAACTTTCATATACATATGAAAGTTTAGTATACACAGTGTTTTTACAGCAGTTTAGTATACAGTACAAGTTTAGTATATAGCTTATATACAGTGCCGGCCTCAGTAAATGCAACACCCTGATAGTTGGATGGGTTTTTATGGCGCAAAGAAGTGTGCAAATGACATAAAATTAATAACGTGCATTAGCGGAAGTGAGATAAGCAAATGATTAGAATTTCAGCACAGACGCACATCACGCGCACCTGTAGCGCCACTTCAAAACGCTATTTAAGGCTTGGAGATTTCAACGATTTCAAGTTCGGCAATTGTGTTTTTCGTGTTTTTTTCACAAAAAACAATCAATTATGCTTTGTAGAAAACAGCAGATCTGAGTTCCACAGAGGAAGGATAGTGACCTACCGCGATTGTGGATTATTTTTCAGGGAAATCGGTAACGTGTTGGATGAAACCGAACAACTATAATGCGGATATGTGATAGTTGGATGCAGAAGGGTACGACGGACCCACGTGTTCGCTCGCATCCACCTCAGTGCACCTTTTTTTGTTTCAATTTGCCTGTCACGTGATGATAGGCAAATTGTGGGCATGACAGTGACGCATCGCTCAGCCTCATCACGAATCATAGCACAGCACATTCAGTCTGCAATGCATCATCCAGTGCCTATGCGTACCATTCGACGCTGTTTACCGCAGAGTTGTCTGTCCGCAAGACGTCCACTGCTTCATCTACCCGCGACGCAGAACCACAGACATCTCCACCGTCAATAGTGCAATGAAAGAAGAATATGGACGGCAAAATGGAATGAAATTGTCTTTACTGACGAATCATGCTTCTCTCTTTGAATCAATGCTGAAGCGTGTGTCCAACAATGGCGGCTTGGTTACTGATTTTGGTAGGAACCATATTTCACAGAAGTGTATAAATTTAATCATTTGATACTTGGTCAACATATTATCTACAAAATAACTTTTGATGTGATATCTCTTGATTTTCTTGGTGCTCTTAAAAAAATATAATTAAATTGAAAATTCATTAATTTCTTATCAGAAAACTGAAACAATTAAGATACTTTATAAGAAATACAATTAGTTGTTGAATAAATATTTTGTTTAATTTCTAGTCACAAAAATTGTATTTAAATTTTAAATCTTATTAAATTATTCATATCTTATGATAATCGATTCATAGACATGAAATTTACATGGTTTCTAACTCTGCAACGAGTAATTACATTCTCCATATTTTTATTTCTAATGTACAAGGGAAAAAATATATTTTTACATGAAAAAATTATTTAAAATTTATTGGAGAAATCAATAGTGACAATCTTGAATACCACAATTGACATCAGTTGTCATAATACATTTCAGAGTGATTCAAGTTTTATCCAAGCAATAGAAATATAATAGCAATAATCAAGATTCAGTTAGTGATAAATTAATATTGCAGCTAATATTAGCATCGTAATATTCTTAACTTCAATTTACTGTTGCATTAATTAAATGTTATAAAACTTTGACTCCTTGTTATAGATAATCTAAGAACACAACGTTAATAGAAGGCTTTTTACGTTATCCATCATGTATACTATATCCGGGAAGTCACTTTACATTGACTCCTTAGAGTAAAATGAAAAAATGATACTGTTATATAAATAATAATAAGTTATATATATATATATATATATACGAGTATGAACTCGCTTAGAGCAATGAAAAGATGAATAATTCTCACACGACCAACTAGATAAATTTACTTGCTTATAGAAAAATGTGGAAATGTTAATCTCTCACTACCAGTCATGGGTTACAAAAAACATACGTAAAAAACATGGTAAAAAGCTTGCGTTTGCATTTCTGAGCTATTTTAGCTGATTTCAATTAGGCTCAAATCAATTAAAATAATTATAAAATTCACTTATTATGTGAATTAACTTTTTGATGTTGAATTCAAAGTTTCATATCAATCGCTAGATAAATGTTTTATCAATCATTTTAGTTTTCTCGTTGTCATCAATCTTGATACGTTTCATCTTTTTTTTTTTCTCTCGTATATCATTTTCGCTCTTTGATTTCATAAAAAATTGCTATATTATCTGAAATCAAAGTTGAAAATGTATCTAAAATCTATACATTTTCAATACTTATGTGATTTAAACAAATGATTCATTCATTAATTTTATTCCACTAATGTTTATTTTATGATGTACATTTACCAGAAAATCATTTTTATAAGCCTTATGTAACTTCTATTTAATTCATTTGTATTTACTGTATTATAAGCTAATTTAATTTATTTTACTGGAAGTATTTGATAATTTACGTTAAATTTATAAATTATTATAATAAGAAATATATTGTTAAATTTATAGATTATAAGATATTCAGATTAGGTACAGTATAGTTATTTATCATTCATTTATATCTCTAATAAAACCTTCCTTTAAGCTTTTAAATTAAAAAATCAATTGATAGTTACTTTTATAAAAACTGATTTCTAGCTAAAGCTGTTATCATGTGTTTTTTAAGAACAACTATATTTAATTTTACTATAGCAATATAAAATTAGGACATATCATTTTCAGAGTATTACGTACTCCGGTGGATCGACTATATTTTGCCGGAACTGAAACAGCTGTGTACTGGTCTGGATACATGGAAGGTGCCATCGAAGCCGGGGAAAGAGCTGCTCGAGAAATTTTATACAAAATGGGCAAAATTAAGCGTGATCAAATATTTCAAGAGGAACCAGAGTCTGATGTAAGTTCAATGTTACTAAGTTTAAAAAAAGTAATTTTTTTATTTTAATAATTATTAAAATAATAATTTATTTAAATGATAATAATAATTTCCATAAATAATAATTTGTTTTAAAAACAATTTTTTTCTGCGAAAAGACACTGAATATCATATACACAGGTGTGCAAAACTAAAGCAACAATGTAAATTTTAAGCAGATAATCATGAAATTGCATAAAAGAAGTTCTTGCGATCAGTGCAATGAACACTTTATTCGGTAGAAAGGTCATGCGTCAGCTTCAAAACCAATATCAATACCAGTTTCGAAACCTAAGAGGTGACGTGAGCGAATGCAAAACTCGTGAGTTCGGCGCTAGCAGTTCAAGACTAGAATAAAAGGAAGAACGGAGGAGCAATTAAAGACTTTCGTTTCAAGTGCAAGTGTGTGTCCGTGAAATATGGCTAGAAGAAATCACCTGGACGACTTCACACCTAGAAGAGTGATTGGAAAACAGAAGGAGGGGCGTAGTGTGACTAGTGTAGTTGAAGAGTTCGGAATCAACAAAAGTGTATTTTCGCAGACTTGGAAAGCCTTCAGAACCACAGGTACAGCTGTTCGAAAGGTTGGTGGTGGCCACCCCAGGAAAATAACTGCAGTGGATGACCTCTATATCGTCCTGCAGGCGAAAAAAAACCCGAAACCAGTCAGCAAGCGTTATTGCTCAGCAACTGTTTACAGCAATTGGGCAACAAGTGTCGCGGTTTACTGTGGCCAGACGCCTTTACAAAGGTGGCCTATTCGCCTGCCGTCCCGAACGCTGTATTTCGTTGACAGCTCGCCATCGGTGGCATCGTTTAGAGTAGTGCAAAGAGCACAAAAATTTGATATCTGATCAATGGAGTCGCGTCCTCTTCACAAATGAAAGTCGTTTCAGTGCTACAAGCGATTCTCAACGCCAGTTGATTTGGAGAAAGGTTGGGACACGATTTCATCCCAGTAACATAACGGAAAGAGACCGTTATGGTGGTCCTGGAGTTCTCGTCTAGGGAGGCATTATGCTGAACGGGCGGACTGAACTCCGCGTTTTCGACAGAGGCTCTGTAACCGGAGATCGCAATTGTCAGTAAGTAATCTTTCCCCATGTGTGTCTGTTCCAAGTTGCCATTGGAGCAGATTTCATTTTTATGGATGACAACTTGGACTCGTGCTGTTCAGCAGCTACTGGGAAGTGAAGACATCACCCGAATAAATTGGCCCTAATTTAAATCCCATAGAACATGTGTGGAATGCTTTGGGAAGACGAATTGCGACACGATTAAATCCCCCGAGGAACACGCAGCAACTGAAACAGATGCTGATTGAGGAATGGGCATTCTTACCGCAAGACCTGCTGGACAATCTGGTGCTGAGTCTGGGGAGACAATGCGAAGCAACCATTGCAGTAAGGGGAACGCATATCTCATACTAAGGAACATCTGTATGTTATTTTTTCTCTTGGAATAGATGATCTTGTGCAGGGATACTGTGAATTCAATAAAGCCTATCTTTATTTGATTCCATTTTGTATGCGTTATATTCATTTTTGTGCATCTATGCTTTCTTCCTCCTTTAAGTACAAAATGATGTGTCTCATGTCCGAATTTCATGTCCCTTAGATGATATATGCAGAAAAACTACCTGTTGCTTAAGTTTTGCACACAGTGTATGTACACGTCTTTATCAAAGTAGGGAAAACACTTATGAATAAAAATGACTTTTGAATGGTTCATTTACCACCACACAATCCACTTCCCATTTATATCCATTATCCACTTTCTAAATTTTATTATATTTTAAATCCAAAGCTGTAATTAAAATATAACTGTAAATATTCAGAGCATATTTCACCGATAATAAAAATTAATAGACAAAACTCATATGTAAATAATATGTTAATCTTCAAAATCATTATATTAGTTTGAAAGAAAATAAATCCATTATTTTTACATAAACTTTATGCAACCTGTTTCGGGTTCTTTTGGCATAAATAGTTTCTAACTCTTTTAACGTCAAACTCTGTGGGATCTGGACAATGTAAGGACTGCTAACAAGCTCTCAGCTTCGACAATTTTTGATATTTTAGAGACAATTCTGATGATGATGCACTTGTGTGAAGTGACTTTTAACAAAATAAATCTTAACTAAATCAGTGACATAAAAATTGCAGGTAATTGGTTGCTACAGTATTGAGACAATGAACCTCATTCGCAATTTCAATTGTCTAGCTTGTATTTTCCTCATCATTAAAGAAAAATTGCAAAAACATTTTTTAATAAATTTCTTTTTGTTCTTTACTGAATTATTTCTTTGTTGAATTCCGTTTTTAACACTTTAACTCATAAATGCAGGGAACGAACAAAAAAAAAGTTTCGTAGTGCGAAATGTCATCTTTTCACTGAGCATAAATTTTATATTGTTTGATTATTACTTTATAAGATATCACTTAAGCTTTTAACAAAAAAATAAGGGATTATTTTTCACCTACCTAATAAATTTTTTTTCATCATTTTCTCAACTTTTGTTTTATGGATTTAATAGACTTGTCAAGTGAAGCATTCATTCAAAAATCAACTTTGTGAACTTTCAAATATAATATTAGTTTTCTCAGTATTTTCATTTAAAAAATATATGTAATTGTAGTATGAGATAACTGTAGAGATATTTTTTACCCCTTGGATTTTGTTCGGATATATAAAACACCAGACATATCAGATTTTTCAAATGTAAGAAATTTAGGAATCCAATCAGGTGGAGCAATTATGACTAAAACATTCCAGCTCTTAAGCATTTCTCAAAATATGATTTTTGAAATCATAGCATCGTACTCATATTTTCTCAAGTTAAGAGCAATAAAGCAAATTCATAGACAGAAGGAAATTTTGAATAAACAAGATGAATGGGTTTAAAGCGGATTGTAAAAAGTAATAAAAGAATTGGTTTTCTCTTTTAACATCCGAAGAGCAACATTTGAATTTGATTTTCAAGTGAGCCAGGTTGCTAAATGTGTGCAATAACTTTAATTATCTGAGGTGTTGCTTAACTGATAAATAAAATCTATTTAGTGACAGTCATGAAGCTATGTCTATATTTCGAGCTAATAATTTACTCTTTCTCTCAAATCTTTTATTTATATTTTCTTTAAAAATCACTTTTACTTTAATCCTTTTTATTTAATGAATAATTATTTTAGAATGCTTATGTATCTTACTTATTTGCCTTTTTAAATTTTCCAGGACCTTTATAAAACCAAATTTTTCAAACTTTTAGTTCAGATAATTCTTTTTCCACGTAACATTCTTAACTCCTTCATAAAAACAAAATAAGTTTGTGGATGTACTTACTTCTTTTCATCTAATTTCTTACTTAGGACTTAAGAAAGAGAACTTTTTTGGCATTCTTCTTGTTTAGGACTTTTTATTCATGGTGTAATGGATCTGGCTTAGCCTGTTGGCTATCCAGATAGGATAAGAAACAACAAAAACAAGCTTGAATTTTCTTAATAATATTATTGCTTACGCTTTTTCCTAATGCAAAATTTCAATTTAAAAATAAAATTTTTTCATAATGCAGAACTATACTTTAGATTATAAATTTCAAAAGAGAAAAAAGTAATTTTAAAAACTTAAGCGGTTTTTACTGTAAAATTTATATCAACTTATGTAAACTGAGATTTCAAAAAATTGTTTGTTGTGTGAAACTATAATTCAAATTTTTTTCATTCAAGGATTTAAAAATTATAATTCTCACTTCAATTACTTTAATCTTTTAAAACTATTTATTTAATGTAGAATATACTTTAAAAAAATGATATTTTAATTGATCATATAATTTAGAAATACTATGTATATACATCCCTTTTACAAATTTATTTTTCGAATAAAATAAATAAAATGTTTTTTTAAGCTTTTCCCCTAATAAAAAAGCAGTTGAAATACCTTCATCAAAAAGGAAATAACTTTAAAGTGGTATTATATTTTCCCTATTAAAGCACAACTTCATAACACTTCTGTATTGAAATTTAATGTTTAACAAATTGTTTCTCCAATATTTCAGCTTTGTATCATTTTAGACGGTATATTAAATCAGATATATCTATATGGTGAGCACAATTATTGTTAGACTTTCTTGTTTATAAAATTTAAAAGTTTTTTTTCAATGATTTAGTGTTGTATATTTAGTTAATCTAGTATAATATTTATGCAAAATTTATTGATTCTCATCAATGATTCATGTCTGAATCTGAATCTTTAATATTTGCATTCTCATAGGTGAAATGATATTACATGATTATGATAGGTAATTTTAATCCCAAAATAATTTTATAAATAAATGCTTCACCATTAGAAAAATTGCAAAAAAAGAGATTTTTTAATTTATCTCTAAATTTTGTGTTCTGATGACACTTGCATGTTAAAAATTGAAACCAGGTACAATAAGGCCCACCCGACATCCATAACTTACAGGTATTCTCAGGAGAAAAAGAGGAAGCGGCATGCAATGCTACATTCGTTTTTCTCGTGGACTAAGTTTCATTTGGTAGAAAATATATTGGGAAAATAACTACTGTATACCTTTATTTATGAATGTTACATATGACAGTATTTTATGAATAGGAAAAGAAATATTTTTAAAAATCAAACTTATTTAATATAATAACATAAAATTAATCTTTTGAGAGAAATGGAAACTCCATTCATCATTTAATGATTAAAGTATATTATTTTGTTTTGCGTCATCGGGGTTTCATTTTTCTTCCTTTTTCCCCAAAAGAACAATTTTAAATTCATGTAATTTTAACTTTTTATTGTTTATTTAGATTATATTTAGTAAATTAATTAATTTTAATGTTTGATATCTTCGATAAAGATGTACAGAGATTTAAAAATTGTTTTCTATGCAAAATCTTTTGATAAAAACCTGGTATAAAGATTTAAATTGTAACTATGTTAAATATCATTCATCCTTATACAAAGCCATCAATCAGCTTTCGTTTGTTTACATCGACCAATTAATCTGAGTTATATTATCTACAAAAGCACACATGAATTTATATATAAAACATGTATTCATGCGTATTATTCTCAAAACTAATTATTTTTTGTATTTTGATTTTTTTATTTTATAAGTCTGGAAATAATTAAAACTGTAATTTCTCCCATTATAAAATAAAACTTATATTAATTTTGAATTTATCATTTATTAGGAACTACTTGGTAAAAAATTACTCTAAAAATATTCGATTTTAAATAAATTTTAGTAAAACTTATGCGAAATATTATCTGATGTAAATTCTTTCAGAAGCCTTTTTTTTAACAAATTAAAACAGAATAAATTACTCATATCAACAAAGTAATATCCATCAAACAATGAAATATCAGTTAATAAATCTTTTATTCCCAAGAAAAATATACCGAAATAATTTGCCTTATAAGTATTTAGTTTATCATTTTTTTTCCGATTACGAAGTAGGTGTTATTATCTAATAAATAAACTTGATTATCTGAATTTTCAAATTAGTTGAATAAAAAAACTATATTTTATGGTGTGAGCTACTTATCAACCTCTTTTGTTCTGCTTATAGGATGTAGTGCCCCAACCTTTCGAGACAACTTTTGCAGAGAGATACGCACCGTCTGTATCAGGCCTCTTGAAAATAGTTACTTTATCATCAATTGGCTTAGTGGGTTGTGTTGTATTAAGAAATATAAAGTACTCCAGATTTATCAGCAGTGATATATTGTTATATATGAAAAGATTTTAAAGGAAGGAATTTTCAAAAAATGTGTTATTTATAAGAAATTAAATGTTTCAAAATTTTCTTGTCTCTCTTACTATTTACAGAACCTGATATCGCTTACAGATAAAATACTTGTCTGTGAACGTCAATTAACTTTGATATTTCTTATCAATGATGATATCAATTTCTTTTCAGAATGCTTCATTTTGTGTTGATAACAGAAAAGAAAAAAATTGATTAATAAGATTTTTGATTAAAGACAATATCTAAGATTTTTCAGGTACGCCACTAAAATTAATTAAAAGTATTAATTGATTCATCACGTTATATTTTTGCCATAAAATAATTTTACTGTGCTTCTATAATTGCTTATAATGATAATAATGGAACAGTTTATTCCATTCTTCTTTATATGTTGAACTTCTCAACTTAGATATTATGAATGTTTTCATTCACTTAGGTAATAATAACCATACTTGTAATATAAGTCATATTTTCAATTTATATAGTCTATGTTTCACTACCAATAATTTTTTTTAATTTTTCAGGACCGTTTTTAGAGCAAAGTATACTATATTTTTACCATTTGAAATTATTCATGATTTTTTCAATTTTTCGTATTTGTAAATTGCGTATTTGAATAAAATGATATTTGAATAGGTAAATATACAATATCGAAGTGAAATTCTTAATTATTAAAATATTTTAGTTTGATATTTTTAAATAAACTAAATTAAAACTTTAATAACAAATTCGTTTAGTAAAAATTTTATCAATTATAGAAAAGAGTTAAAAAAAAAGAATTTTCTTCTCTAACTAATACATATTAAACTAATAAAATTACGTATAAACAATACTATTATATTTTTATGTTAATTTGTATTTGAAATTGTTTTTCATGTTAAGTATATACTCTAATAAATTAATTCAAATAAATCACAATATAAAGTTTATTATATTTTGATGTCAAATTACTGTAATAATTTAAATTAAATCTTTACAGATTAAATAAAATTAAAGTTAATCTGCAAAAAATTCAAAATAATATCAACAGTGAAAGCATTTACTTAAATAGTGATTTAAAATATTGTTTCATAATTAAATTTATGAGCTTAATGAAAATAAAAAATATAAAGCAATTAAGCCAAGAAGGATTTTAATAATTTGAAATATTGAATATTATCATGAAATTAAATTCTTATACTTATTTGAAATTTTAAAAAATAACTCAGAAATAGTAAAAAAGAAAAGAACATTTTAAGTTTAGATCCACAAAATTCTTCTTTTTTAATTATAAATATAAAGAATAGAATAGGAGAATAAAAATTTCGGAATTATTTGGATGAAGTATCCAAAAGGGGAAACAAAGCACAAGTACTTATTTTACCAATGTCTTCAATAAAATATGAGATTATGACAAAGAGACAACAAAAGAAATAATATGAAAAAAATTAAATAAAAATGAAAAATTAAACTGTAAATTATTTGACCTAATTAGTTATATGGTAAAAGTGAAAAAATAAATATTTTTAAGCTATATCGTATTTATAAAAATATGTTAAGCTACTGTTATAGTGCTTGATATTTCTACAGGATTCTTTAAGCTCTTTATTCACATTAAATGGATTTGAAACGTCTTTTAAGTATGTTTCATTCGTGATTACGTAATAAATACTAAGATATACCATTGTTTCCTTTTTAAAAAATTGAAATTTAATTAGAAAACCTTTATTAAAATATGAAGAGGTTGAAGTTTTGAAAAATAATATGGTTGATAAGAATTATAGGAAATAATAATTTGCAATGATATATATCATTTACCTTTATCCTATACTTGAAGCTTTAAAGATCATTTCTTAATTAAATGTGTTTACCGGAAAGACGTGAAATATAACATCTTTAATCAAAATATATTGCACATTCATACACATCATTTGAAAAATGGTACGAATAAAAATCAGTATGTCTTTCCAGTCAGTGAGAGAAACAATTATTCTATCTTGTTATAAGATCGTAAAAATCGGGATACTTGATTGCCTAATAAAAATGTTTGCACTTGCAACTGATATAATAATAGAAGTTTCTAAATTAAGAAAGTACATACTTCAGCGCACATGTTCCATTTTGTTTTATTATACTATTGTTCAAAAATTATAGGTTCTTGTTATTTACAAAACCTTGACTGAACTTCCAGGAATTTTATCTTAAAAGTTACTGTCAAAAATATTGAATATAAGGAGAAAACTCTAATTGGTTCATTTTTTAAAACTTATCTTTTTAATTTTTCGTAATTTTAATATCAAAAAGCAGCAATTTTAATTCATATGAGATTGATCACTTATTAAGGAGAAATTTAAAATTCCTAAATTACTAAAGGGAAATTTAAAAAGTCAGTTCAAAATTTTGAAGTCAGATTAAATTTTTATAATTATAGTAAATATAAAATTGTTTCATCAATTAACATATTACACTAATCAGTACATAATCAATATATATTTGATTATGCAAATTAGGAAGAAAAAAAATAAAAGAATATATATAATTTCTCTTTAATACGAAAACTAGTTTAAGAATATGCTTTAATAGTTCCTTTCCTTCACCAGCTCAATAAACAGAAATTATTCTAGAATAATTGGAAATAGAAATTCTTGTCAAATATTCAAATGTTCTCTGATCGGATAAAAGAATACACTTTAAATCCTCTCTTCAAAAAGTTTTAAATCATATTTTACAATTTTAGGTCTTGCACTGTAATAGAAAATTGTGGAGTCATTTATTAAAAATTTTCACTTACTGAGAAACTAATCCTTAAGGATTTCTAATACAATAGTAAGTTAAAACAACCAGTTCACCATAAAAAGAACATCTTAAATATGATAAAAATAAAGTTTTGCAAAGAAACTGTGATAAAAAATATCTTTCGAACTACTTTTAATACTTTTTAATAGAACGGATAATATTTCTTCAACAAACCACCAGATATTTGGTATTTGACATGACTATACTTCCTGTGACTGATAATATATTAAGTTTTAACGACATACAAAGTTTAGGCAACTCATTAATCTTTGTAGAAATATTGCAGAATTGACATTTTATTAAATAAAGATATCATTGTCTGTATAAAAACAGAGTTTATTCATATTTCTGAAACATCCTACACATTAAAAGAAGATTGTTTTTTGTATTAAAAGCAATATTAATAACACAGCTGCTTAAAAAAGGATGATAGAATAATTAATCAAATTTGAAGCTTTCATGTTGTTCACTGTTATCAGTTCAACACAGTATCAGACAAAACAAGTTGCTAAGTAAAGAAAAAGAATCCCTGTTTTAAAATGTAAACTCTTAAAACACGGTCTTAAAGATGGTTTTACATTACATTAAACAGTCTATTCCTTTTTGTATGTACTTCTTGTGGAATTAGTTTTCGCATCTTTTTCAATTATAAAGTGAATTATAACTTCTGTTCATTCAAAACAAGAAAGGTTCATGACTCGAAACAAGACAAAGAAGTGTCTAAAAGTTTATTTGATATAAATTGATTTTAAAATCATTAATAACATATATCATTTAAACTTATAACGAAATAATAAAAAAAACTTCATTGGAGAAATCAGTATTATAAGCAATTTTATTTTTTGCTAGATAGTAAAAATTCTAAACTCTTAGAATTTATATAAAAATATTTAGTAGAGCTCCTGATGTGCTCTTAAGTTTTTTAATTATACATACAAAAATACATACAAAAATACTAATAAAATCATGAATATTTTTGTATTTTACAATAAACAAAAGTGTTAAACTTTCATTTACATGATAAGACACTATCTACAATAATGAAAATAATAAAGTATTGAAGAATTAAAATTTTATTTTAACTAGAATAAAATCATTCTAAAATCAAATTTCTAAAACTTCCATTTTATACTGTATACAACATTTGCATTATTTTAAATTATTAAGAACTGAATATTGGTTTTAATTATTTTATTTAGAATATTAAATATTTTCAAAAATTCCAAGATACTTAAAAAACTTAGGATCTCTGATCTTCTAATCTTCTAAAAATGCACATTGCTGATGAAGTTTATTTGGTTATGTAAGCCAAGATTTTCTTTAAATGTCATATTTTGTGCTGCCTACTAAATCAAAATTTTTTGAGATTAATTATTTACAGAGGAGAATAAATTATGCCCCTTCTCATCCTTGAAATAAAAAAAAGATTCTTTGTATTTTTAAACTAATGTAAACATTCAGGAATAAGAAAATTGCTAAAATATTGTATAGTTTTAATGATTGTTATCTCTAATTTAATGAGCTTATGAGCTTATTGTTATTTCGAATATAATAGAATTATTCATGGATAAAATCGAAACTACTTCTACTTACATCAAATAATAACAAGACAACGTTTAATTAAATGATGAAATAAATAATTTAAAAGGCAATAAATTTCAACATTATATAATTTTATTCTTAATAAATAATGACTTTTTCTTATTAAAACAGACAGCAACGATTTATCAATAAGAGAGCTGATTTTCACCAAGTAAATTTAGTAGCCTTCTTCATGAGGAAATTCATCTCCTATTTGATTCAAATATGTATAAAAATTGATCACAATAAATGCCTATACTATTTTTATTTCACAGAATATTTTTTATCATGTGCTTTATTGCACAAAGGTTTACACAAGAAACTGAAAATTAAAGTTAATTTTCTACTAATCAGTAATTTTTTGAAAATAGATATATCTTATCTTTACATGATAATCTATTTAAGATAAGAAAATATTTTGATAAATACAATCGAATCCATAAAAAGTATGATAAGCTATAGTTAAAAATCTCCCTTATTTTTAACGGGAACATTCTATTTTAAGCAAACAGAAAGATTTCTTACCAAATAGTAAATACTCGTTTTAATTTTACTAAAAATGGACTCAAAAGTGGTTATTGTTGGAGCTGGTCTCAGCGGTGAGTGTTTTATTTATTTTAATTATTTTGAATATCTATAAATATCTTTAGAATTAAAATAAAATTTTCAAATTGATATTACTTATTTCAAATTATTTATTTAAGTTGAATAAAAAAATATATCATCATAATAAGAGATTGTATAATATTAAATACTCAAAATTCAAAATTTTCAAACAAAAATTTAATTTACATTTAAAATTTCGATCATAATTTAACAAAAAATAATGTAAATGTTGAGAAGATATGTTTATAACTTATTAAAATCTAAAAATATAATAATTTCAATTTTTTGCTGATAATTAGACAAAAACAATTAATTGTCGTAAAATTTTTATTCTAAGTAAGTTTAAGGCTAACTAATTTAGGTGGGTAAGTATAAACAAATAAATAAAGTTTAAAAAAAATATATTATAGATTATTTATTATTGACAAATGTTTTTAAGAATATTAACTACTTTTATATTCACATAAAAACATTCTCGATGTTAAAATTAATTAAACATTACATTCATAGGATTTCAATCGATCAATTTTAGTATACATTCATATTTGTTTTTAAAGTGCAACTGTATATGAATTTTTATAAAAAAAAAAAGACTTACATTTTAAAAACATCTTTCACATTTCAAAAACACTATGAAAATAAAACATTCTGAGAGTTTATTTTCATTTTACTTAGCTAATGGAAAAAGCTATTTATATCCAAATGTTGAACAAATATTCTTCAATTTGTATGTTTAAATTATAAATAAACATAAAAGACAAAAAGAAAAAATAGTTTGTATATTAATCATGAGAAAAATGATTTCATTTACAAAAAATATGAGTTTTAATAAATTCACATTTTGATTGTATATAGTTGTTAAACTTAAAAAATAATATTTAAACTGACATTATATAGATACAAAATAAATATGTCTAATTTAATCAAAATGACTCTATATTCCATATAAAAACTTTTATAATATTAAATGTTTGTACGGAATTAAATTTCCAATATTTCTAGAAATTTGAAAATTTATTAATAACCTCATTTATTTTATCATTGCACAAACATATTAAATTGTGAATTAAATCTATATAACCATTAAAAATAGTATATTTTTAAATACTGATACACATTATTATTCTTATTCAAAATTATAACTTTTTCACAAATGTTTTTTAAGTACTTCATATTGACGTTTTTATACTTTCTAGATTTGCACTATAATAATATTTCTAGATTTATATTGTAAACCATTTCATATATTTAAATCATTAACAAAATTTGAAATTAATGAAAAGTGACATCTAAAAATCATTGATATTACTCAAATTTATGCAAAACAAACTTTGTAAGGAATATATTGCCCCATTACCATGTATTTTAATATAAATTGACTATTTATACCCTCTTCACGCATCCAAGAAAACAAGGTACCATGACAAAAATCGTTAAGTAAAAAATCCTTACATAGCTATATATTTGATTAGTTTTATGAAATAATTGTGTAATAAGATAAGTTACATTTATTTCCTTATTGGATCGAGCAGTCATGTTATGAGACTTGATTAAAAAAAAGGGGGGGAGGTAGTTTTCAAGATAAATAAGAATCTTCTCGAATAATTGAACCACGTTTAGTACAGCAAACACTGCCAAATCAGCGATTATGACTTCGTTTGACTTAGAAGTTAATTTACTCAGAGGAACGTTTTTAGCGGTTTATTTAACGATGAAGCTGGATCCAGGAATTGCATGATGTCATGCTTTCAGGCGAACCCCAGTTTTTTTTTTTAATGAGTCATGATGTTTGTATCTGTGTTTGGCAGCAACCTGAAGAATGCAAAAGTACATTGCGCATATTTATGCTGACCCATCAACTATAATGATGGTTTAGGATTATGGAATACATGCCTCACTCATCTCTTATTCTCTAGACGTCATTTTGAATAATGACCATTGTATTTCTGTTACGTTAAGGCCCATGATTCTACCGCTTATCCAACTCCTGTCAAATCCTACGTTTAGGAAGGATGATACGTGACTGCATGTTGCCGATATTTGATGATTAAATGATCAAAAGGTCAGTCAAAAAGAAAAGGAGAAGAAGAAACGTGCATAAAACTTAATAAACTTAAAAATAGACTAACGTTTTTAATGAATATTTCAAGTTCCTTCTTTTCAGTTTGAAAACTTCTCTGTTTTTAATACTTTATAATAAGTGTATTATAATACTTCATTTACGATTATATTTCTTTCATTCAGAATAAAAATATATAATATTCTCATAAGTGTATTAAATTATTCATGTGTAGCTCTCATAGTTAATTGTTTCAATTTACTACCGTTCTTTTGATAACACAAATTAAACTAACCAAAAATTAATTTTTATCTGTTGATTTATAACCAGATCGAAAAATCCGCTTTTATAATGAATTTCCGGTGTAATTTCTCCATTATATTTTATATTGAGATGAAATTTGATGATCAAAATACTAAATCAATATTGTTTCCTTTTTTATGCATTAGAAGTTGACGCCTTATAAATATTTTAACGCATTATTTGTTCTTGGTTTACAAAAGAAGGTGACTTCCAAATTGGATTTTGTATTTTTATGACAAAGCAAAGTTTTCAAATCTTTAACGTCAAGCTCCATTTTTGGCTAAAACCAGTGATGTATCGTGAAGGATTATAATAACTTTTTTTGTCGGGCTACAATCATTGTCTTTTATAATAAGAGGTGAAAATATTAAAGGAAACAATCAATTTAAAAATTTCGTTAACAGTGATATTGTATTAAAAGCAAATTATGAGTTAATTGTTTATTGATATTTATGAACTATATTGGCACAAATGATAATGGTGTAAATTTTGTCAATTACAGTAGTAAATTCTTGTTTAGCATCAATGAAAAAGTAATTACTTTTTATTTTATTTTTTTATTGTATAGCAAAAGATACCATACAATAAAAAAATTAAAACTGCTACGTAGAGAAATAATCACGCGTGTTTATATATATTAGTATGGCTTCTTATAATGTCATTAATACAATATATGTAAGAACACCAAATCATTCAATTAAATGAAAGAATTATGAAACTTTTACAAAACCTATTTGAATTGAAATACAATATGAAGCAATATATATAACACATGAAAGTCCATGATATTGCTGAAATACAATATTAACTAACATATATTATAGGCAATCAAACCAGCGTAAAAGCAGCTGATGAGAACTGCCAATATAGATAAAACAAAATGTAACTTGAAGAGCAATAAAAATCAAGAGCAAGAAAAAACAATACAATAAAAATATAGAAACCACATAGGAATCACGTCTTCATCAAAAAGAAGATGATCAAGTTTGCGAATGGAAAACTTTTCTGAAAACACGAAGGACAAATGTCTAAAAACCTTCTTTGCTATTTCTCTGATCAGTGTCTGTAATACAGGAAATATATAACATTTTTAATTTACGCATATAAATATATTTCATTGCTTTGTTTATATTTTTCATGTATTGCTTTGGTTCAATTTACTTTAACTCTGATATATTTCCTTTAATACAGACGCTTTTTCTTCAGAGAATAGCACGAAGATTTTTAGCCATCTGCCCTTCGTGTTTGTCAGAAAAGTATTCTATTTGCATAGGTCTCCCTCCTGATGAAGGCGTGGTCCTTATGCTATTTTCCCATTTTTATTGCATAATTTTTTCTTCATCGTGTCTTATTTGCATTGATGATTTTTCCTTGCTCATGTCTTTGATTTTTATTGCTCTTCAAGTTACATCTTATTATATATACATTTGTTTGTGCGTGTGTGTTTTCTATTGATAATTTTTAATTTAATATATTTAGAATCATTTGTCATGGAAAGATTTTTAAATAATTTAAAATATTGATTTTTCCATCATGATGATCGTCAATAAGTCATTAATTGAAGACCTTTATGTTTATGCAGTATTTTATAATGCTGAACTCACAAAATTCAAAATGTTTATTTTAGCCATGGAGGTTTTTAAAATTTAATCAATATTAAATACTTTGATTTTGTTACAACTCACTCACTCCAAATTGCGTAAGAATTATAACATTTATTAAGCAGATTATTTAAAAAATGTAATGATAAATTCAATATTTAGAGACCTTAAATCATAATTTTTAAGTTTAAATCTGATCAACAAACTAAAATTATTTATTTTTTTAAAAAAATTATTAGTTTTATTCAATTTTTTAGCATCAACTAGAATTTAAGTGGCAAAAGAGAAAAGCAAAGTATTATCATTTATAGGCTTTGTTGATCAGCTGTCGATTAAACTCCAAAGTTCTAATTTTTGTATCTAAAAATCTTGTACCTTCTTACATGTTAAGCTTAAGTTTATTTTATAGTCAAAAATCTTACAAATCTTATGTTTCGTACAAATTCAAAAATATTTTCAGGTCTCAGTGCAGCCAAATTATTGAAAGAAGCTGAGGAAAGTGTTATAGTGCTAGAAGCTCGTGATCGTGTAGGAGGACGTACTCTGACAAAATATGTAAATATGTTTATTATTATATTTCACAATTATTGCCTTTTGACAATATTCTATTATAAATCTCAAAATGTATTTATATCATCAGGGTACACTAAAATAGTAAAATAATTTTTCCAGAAAAAAACTATTAAAAGTAAAATAATTTTTAAACCAGACTGCGGTTTTCAAGACAATGATAAGGCCTCTCTGAAACTAGCTTAGCTGCGAGAAATGTCTTCTGATATGTCTCCCTGGCATTCTTCGTTTACTTAAATTCTCCTAGCACCTGCATATGATGCCTCCCAACCTGTCTAGTGGTTAGCGTACATGACTACAAATGGGTGGGACCTGGGTTCGAATCCTGGCTCGCACATGGCTGTACTTTCTCTCTCTCTCTCTCTTTCTTGTCTTTGTCCTTTCTTTGTGTGTGAATGGTTGCTTATTCTATAAACGAGTACCTATGGCATGTGTGTACTGAGGAAGTCAGAGTCCACACCAAATATGGATCAGTTGGAAAAGTGGAGCAGCGCACCCCATATTGCCAGCCTGGCTGGCACACGACAACAACAACACCTGAATATGATCGTCACGTTTCAAGAATTCTGAATCGGTTTAGATAGGCCCCACTTCCTGATTGCAGCACCACTTCTGGGTTCATGGCTATGCGCATTGACACCGAACATGGATCATTTGCATATCGGATCTCGTTGTATTTATTTGCAAATTTTTGAACTTTTAAAAATAAACGTTTTATTAACACATTTACTGTTGTTAAGCTTCAAGTTCTTTTGTATAAGTATAAAAAGTGATAAAAAATTATACAGTTGATAAATTTTGTTATTATTTATGAAACTGAGCTGTATTTTTGTTCAACAAATAAGAATATTTATGGTCAATAAATATATACTTATATATTACAAAAACGCAGTTTAATTCAATTTAAATAAATACATACTTTTTCACCATTATTTTTATCTTTATACTTTTCAGAAGTTTAAAATATAATTTCCCATTCATATAAATCATTTTTATTTTAAAAGATAGTATTATTGCAGATATGCAACATTTTTGTGTGTGTTTATCATAAATTTTTTGTATCATATTGATTTTCAGAAGAGATAATGTGAGCCGTTTTAGTCAATATTGTTTCCTTTCCAATAGGAATCCTTATCTACGTTCTTTTTCACGATGTCACCATTTTTTTCTGATTACCTGAAAATTTTGTCTTTACTAATCATCATAATTTGAAATAAAAATTTACTTTGAAAAGTAACGACATAAATTTTTCAATCTCGATAAATTCCAAGAATGACACTTTAAACGTTAGTTAATCATTTAAATTTTTAAAGCCTAGAAAACGATTGAAAAATGGATTCTTGTATTGGTAGAATGAATAATATATGCTAATTTTACCAAACACTAAATTCGACTTGCGTATAAAATGGAACATGTTTTGATAGAAAAGTTGCTTCATCAGCGATTTCACATGCAACTACTCGAGTTCTTAAAACCATTTGTGTGCGTAAGAATGTATATTTTATTGCAACATATAACTATGCAAGTACAATTGACTTTTATAAGATTTATTGGCGTTAATCTGCGCTTTAGGTCCCCTACTCTGCCAACTTGGCGATAAATGCACCAAGCGTGATAAACCGGGCGTTATTATACCCAATAAGCTCTTTATGGCAACCACCGTAGAAAATAATTTACGTTTTTTCGCGCATGCTCATTAATTGGTTTTTTTCTTTTAGCATTTTTATTGGTCGTTAATTAGTTTCAGTTTGAAAAATCGGTCATTTTCATTGGTTTCTGATTAGTTAAAAATCGTATTCCATTATCACCATGGCAACAGCGTTTTTGAAAACCCGCCAAGTACGGGACCCACAGCACACTTTCGCCAAGTTGGCAGAGTAGGGGACCTAAAGCGCATTTTCACCGATTTATTGAAAAACATATTGATAAGACATTGATATAAATTATCATCATTAGTGGCTAGTAAAAGCTATTTATCGGAAGCCTACAAAACTTCACACATAAAACGTTGAGTTTCATTGAAATTAAACACTTTACATTTTTTTATCTTTCCTTTCAAAACAACTATCTTCTTAACATCAATTAATATGATATGAAGAACGATGAACATCGAAATGAAATTTCGGTATGAAAGGAAGCCAAAATTTGATTAAGACGCATAGAAAATTATTACAAATTATTAAAAGGCTAAAATATTACTGGATTGTTTTTTTATACATAAAATTAAAACCAGTTTATGGAAAATCAGAATTCTTTAAAAAAACATTTTTGGTTGAAGATACAGACAAAATTTCATTTTTAAGAAAATTTACGTTGCATATTAAAAAACAAATTAATTTACTATAAATTACAAAGAAATTAGAAAATATTTTTCATTTATACATTATTTTTTTCTCTTTATTTAAGGATTCCAAAGTAGATTATGTAGATTTGGGAGGAGCTTATGTTGGACCAACTCAAAATCGTGTTTTTCGAATGGCAAAAGAATATGGAATTGAAAATTATAAAGTAAATGAAGTTGAAGATTTGATTCTTTATAAAAATGTAAGTTAATTATCCTTACAGAAAATATTTTTCAGAAAAATAATTAATTTTCGTCAAAAAATTAAGAAGCAAAAATACCTTAAATGAACTTGTGTGCTTTCTATCATCATCGTTATATTTGAAAATAATTTGTCCAGAAAATGTCATATTTCATTCAAAATAAAGAATGCAATTTTATTTATGTATACAATTTTCTTTTAAATTGATTAAAGTAATAAGATGCATAAGAATAGCATCTTTTATTACATTTTAAAGACATTAAAATATCAAAAAAATCAATTATTTAAAATCTCTTGAGACTTTTGAATTTTATTATAATCTGTCTTAATTATTCTTCTTATCAAAATATTTTAATACGTATGTGTATTTTATTTAGTATTTTCACATAAAATAATCTCTAAAAGTTATTTAAACTAGTTAATAACACTGTATGTTCTCATTAAAAATAATTCTTGCAATATATTTTCTAAAATCAATTTTTATTCATAAACATTTAAAAAGCATATAGAAAAATTTATTAAAAATTTAATAAAAACAAGACCTTAGTTCTTTTTACTTAATGCATGTATAATTTTAAAATTATAGTTTATGAAACAAAATAGTCAAACACTTCTTTTAACAAATTTATATTTCCATAATATTATAAATTTTAAACAACGAAGGCAGAATATAAAGCATTTTAAACTATATTTAAATATATCCATATTATTTTAACTTACTTTAAATATACCCATATTATTTTAAACGAGAAATTATCTTTTTATTATTGCATATATATTAACAATTATAAATATTCTTGAAGTTATAAAGAATTTATTCACAACAAATTTCAAATACATTTGTATGTTCCCATGTCAATACATATTGAATACTGATGTCAAATGAAGGATTTAAATGCCAGCTGTCACAGTCCAGGTTACGACCTTATTACTTAAACTGAAACCAAGTGACATCAAATTTTTTACTTGCAGTGCCTCGTTATTTTGAACTTATATTCAAAATAACAAGCCACTGCCTTCCGGTGAATGTTAAAATAGTGTCCTAGACAGTTTATAGCTTACTAGTATGCTGAATATTTCTTACGCAAAGGGAAGTACATTAGTTCTTGATAATAAAAGTAATTTTTTACCAAATTTATTGTATACATTAAAAAAATATAAAATATATAATTATTATCTAATAAAATAAAAATAAAAAAATGATTGTTTTTTATTAAAAAAAAATATTCTAAAAATTTCCTATAGTTCATTAAATTTTTTTTTTGTGTTTAAGCTTCACATCATGTTAAGTTTATTTTTGTTATGTATGCTTAATATTTTTGTTTATTTTATATTTCTCCTAATATTAGTTTATTCGTAGGGGAAACGGCACCGTTTTCAAGCTTGCGATGAAGTCAGTCATCCAAATCCATTTGTTAACATGGACACAAATAATATCTTGTGGCTAATAGATACAATGGGAAAAGAGGTAAACAGTCATATAAATATATACAAATCTAGAATGAATTGAATCAAAATACAAACTTTTTATTTTGCTATAAAGTTTATTATATTTTAAAATTATAATAACATTTCTTCAATGTATATAAAATTATGAATGAAAAAAAAAATTTTTTTTTCAGAGAAATTTCCTAAGAAATGTAAGAAAAAGTAACAGAGATCTTTTTATGTATACAATATGACAGACGTTTTTTAGAAATAAGATATAAAAATAATAGGAAAGAAGAATTTAATCTACTTTTATCCGTTTTTTATTAGAAATATTGAAACTGGCCTCCGATATCGATCTATCATATAAAAGGATCGGCAATTTATATAAGGAATAACTCTAAATTATCGAATTTGTAAAATTACTCAAAGATGTGAAAACCTAATTGAGCTTTAGCTGATGTTCAAGATAATGCTATAAAGTTTATCCATATCAAAGAGTAATTGGAAATATTCTATTCTACTTTGTCTTAGATTGAACTTAAGACAAACTGGAATGATTAAAAAATTACAATAAAAATTAGACTAAATAATAAAAAAGCTTTTAAGAGTTCATCCAACTTGACTAACAGAAACAATAAAATATGACAAAAAATAAAACAGTTGTAAACCCAAGTATTTGATTTCATTTCAATTTCAACGTCAGTTGTAAAAAAACCGGTTAGATTCTCTGAGTTCTCGTCCATTCTACATATAAATATTACATATTTTACTTCAATAATTTAGAAGGTAAGTAAATGTATTTAATTTTATATTCTATAACTTTCTAATTTTTGAATAACTAAGGAAAAATTTTTATTTGGAACATATTTCAAGCTTTTGAAATATCTTAATCTTTTATGTGATGTATCTTAATGAAATTAGTTTCAATTTTATTTAATAAATACATAAGAATTCGATCTCATTCTGGCTACCAATTATCTTTCTAGGAATAATATTTATCTAAAAATGAATTGTATTTTTATAGTAATTATAAATCACTTTATATGGAACACAAGCAGAATTTCAACAGAAGCTTTCACACGAAGTATTTTTAACATAAGAGTAATTTACAAGGAAAAACATCATTTGCTCTTAAAAAATACCAGACATGATTATCTTTACATAACACTTTAAAAAGTATTATTTGTATAGGTAGAAAAAAATAGCAAAAATTTGAATAATACTGAACTAATTTCTTTCACGAGTATTCATTTTCTATAATAAACGTCAATTAAGCTGTAAAATTAAATTTTAAAATACAAATTACTGGCTAGAAAAATAATTTAATTTTAACCCTTCAATTATTTAATGTATAAAATCTATGCTAAAAAGAAACTATTTTTCAAGATTTTTGGAATATAAATCAAGTACAGACTTTGAAGCTTAAAAAGACATCTTCATAAGCTAATTTTAAACAAAGAAAGTTATTTTTTTAAGAAAAAATAAATAATTTTTTTCAGACATTTTACTTAAAATAAATTCTTGAACACAGCGACTTAGGACAAATTTTCAACAATTTATTCCATAAAATATTCAAATTCTTCCCTTTGTGAGAGAGCTTTTGGATTTAACAAAATTACTTTCTTTAAGTTTATCATGATGATCATCTTTTCGCTGAGGAATTCTTAGCCAGATTCTTCTGATTCTTGTAATTTATTTCTCAAAAATTGTGCTTAGCACCCCGAATTTAATTGCTACATTTTTATATTCTTTCCTTCATATTACTCAAGATAGGAATTTTTTCTGTTTTTAACATTTTTTTCAACTGCAATCAGATTTCATTGAGGTTTCAGTGTAAAATGCAGTAAATCCCATTTTCTTTCGAATTCTATTTTTATTTTCACTTTTAACAAAAATATTCAAAAAATATTCAGATAGTTTTTCTTGTTAAATATTTAGTAGCATTTTTTCTACCAACAACGCTATGTACAATATTTATTCTCAGAAATAAATAATTTGTAGTGTCAAAAAAAAACTCGCGGTGGGCTGTTGTAAATGTGCATCCCTTTATTTGTCTTTTCTTTTGTATATTTTATATTTATTTTTAAACAATTCTACTTTACTTTTGCTTGTGTCAAGAAAATTCTAAGCAAAAATTTCAAAAGAAATTCATATTTTAAAATAAAAGCTTCTAAACTTATAAAATATGATTAATACAAATAAATTAGTTAATCGAATGATTTGTAGACTTGCATGTAAAAGCAAAATTAAATCAAATTTTTTCGAAATTATCAAATTAATTCTTTATTAATATAATTACCATAAATGAGCTACTTTTTCATCGTTTTTAGTTTCTTCATATGTATTTTGCTATTATTCAAAATTTAATTATGACCATTTCTAATTTTATGATTAAAAAAATCAATTAGAATAATATTAATTTTCACAACATAATTCAAAATTGTATATTGTATTTCTGTTTTTCACACCATAATTGTCTTTCTTTCAGATTCCTTCAGATGCTCCATGGGAAGCACCACACGCTGATGAATGGGACACCATGACTTTCAAAGAATTTTTACAAAAAAATTGTTGGACGAAGTAATGTCTCATTGATTTTGTTTTATGGATACACGATGAAATTTTCGAAAATAATTCAATCTATATCCGTTTCTCAACAACACTAAACATAATTTGCATATTAGTTCTGTGTGTAGGGTAATTAAAACATCATTCACATTCAATTCTATTCAAGAATTGTTACTTTTATCAATAAATTTAAATTTAATGATTTAATTAAAAAATGAAAGACATTACTTAAATAATATTCTTAGAACAAATGAAATAAACTCTTAAATTCGCAATTTATATTTCTTTAAATAATACTGTGTATTATTTATTGAAAAGTAAATTGAGTTTTCCTATAAATATTTATTTAAAAGTTAAAATTTTGAATTTTAACAAAAATTTCCCTAATAGTTTTTGAATAAGATAATAAATAAAACAATTTTACAAAATTATCTTATTAATTAACAATAAATAATAATAATGATAAATATCTAAATATATAAATTTATATATATATAAATAATACACAGTATTATTTAAAGAAATATAAATTGCGAATTTAAGAGTTTATTTCATTTGTTCTAAGAATATTATTTAAGTAATGTCTTTCACTTTTTAATTCTTGAATAAAGTATTAAATAAACCAATTTTTTAAAATTATCTTATTTATTATTAATTCAAGAAATATTAAGAGAATTTTATTAAAAGTCAAAATTTATAAATAATTTTTACATGAAATTTTATACGTAAACTCAATTCATATTTCAAATAATAATACACATTATTATTTCAAGAAATATAAAATTGCGAATTTAAGAATTTATTTCATTTGTTCTAAGAATATTACTAAAATAATAATTTTCATTTATTAAATAATTAGTTTAACAATATTTTATTTTAAAATAATGTTCTCTAAAATATATTAAAAAAACTTGGGATCAGATTGAAATATAAAGATTTTCTTCCATTCAAACTGAAAACATTTGTCGTGTCAAGGTTGTTAGTGGGTAAATGCAGAGCTTAGATTCAGCCTAGTATGTAATAATATTAAATTATTTATAGCATGTATAATATTAAACTAACTAATAATTATATGATGAATTCTTTATTTCTTTCCATATACACACATAAAATATTTTTATTAGAAAAGATATTTAAAGTTGGTAAGCAATTTGTTTGGAAAAAAAAAAAAAAAAAAAAAAAAAAAAACCCATCAAACAAATTCCTTACGAACTTCAAATATTTTATCTTTAAGAAGTATTGAAATTCTGTAGCCTTTTAATTGTTTCTTGTTCCAACTAATAATAGCTAACCAAGGGTATTTTTATATTTTAATATTTGTATGTCTCAATTTTGAAAATGTTGAGCGATATGTGAATGAAAAAAAAAAA